>JAQZBX010008178.1:0-48670 GCA_029593785.1 Cabassous unicinctus | reverse complement strand
AGAACACCAAAGTGGATATCACTCCAAATAGAGGGGCTCCTGAGGGCTCTGGAGTCAGCCAGGTCCTATACAAGTGGGGATAGCTCCAGAGATTGATGCCTTATCAGTGGGCTCTACTTTGGAATCTGTGCTCCTGAGAGTGACAGATTTGGACTCAAATAAGTCTTTCTTGCACATGGTCCATCAGTCCCTTCTATTCAAACCTATATGTGGTGCTGGAGTTTGTGGTGTACTTATAGAGAATGGAGCCTTTGGCCTGCCCATGTGCCAGCTGGCCCTGGAATCTTGGTGGAGCTGCAACTTCTACTCTACAGCTCAATGGACTCATCCAAGACACATGGCGGGGAGATGATGATGGACAACGGCCATCCCAGGGAATGGAGAGAATCTGCAGCCTCAGGCAGGATAATCACATCCATCTTATCCATGGGATATAAGCCCCTTCTCACTTGGAGTTGGAGTGGACATCACCATCCCAGACTCTTCAGGATTGGGGGAAGAGCTATGGCCTACAGTGGCCTTACTGGTATTCTGTTGTAGACATATTGTGATTCAAGCAATGGAAGAAATTATAACAATGATGTGGATTCAGTGGCCACTGGATGCTTTTGGGGCAGGGAGAGGGAAAAGCAGTTGTAATACGGGGGCTTTTTTTGGGACTTGGGAATTATCCTGAGTGATATTACAATGACAGATATAGGCCATTTTACATCAGCATATAACATGCAGAACTCTGTGGGAATGAACGTGCTCTACAATGTGAACTATGGTCCATGCTTAGTGGCAAAGCCCCAAGATGTGTATATCCATTGCAGTTGATGTGCCACACTAATGAAAGATGGTGATTTGGGAGGTTGTGGGAGGTGTGGGAGGCGGGAAACATGGGAATCCCTATAATTTTTGAGTAACATTTATGTTATCTAAGCAAAACTTTGCTGAGAAAATTCATTTGTAAACACATTAATATCAAATAATTTCATTAAGTTTAAAAGCATAAAAAGGCATGAAAGACACATTACTCAAAATAGTAAACCAACTGCAAATAAATGAGGAGTGAAATATAATGAAATTTTCAATATAAACTGTAAATTCATTAAAGACATAAGAATACTAAACAAAGACATTAAACAAAGACATAAGATGGATAAATTCATGTTGATATTGGTGGATGGAGCAACGTCATCCAGAAAAGAATATAATATTCATTAACAAATAATGAAAGGTACAGGAGCATGAATTATATAATATGTCTGAAGTGACACACTTTAAAGCCTATGTTCAATATTTTAAGAATATAATACTTTTTAAAAACTTAATTGCATTTTAAAGTTTATTAACATAAAGGCATAATTGATAATAATTCATCATTTGTAACCAAGCAAAATATTAAAACAAAAATAACTATTGATCATATGTTTTATTTTTAAAGATACACTTAAATTAACTTATGGTTTTAAAACAAAATAGAAACTATTTATTGAACAATAATTTTGCTAATTGTACAATATGATCAAAATTGTTCCCAGAGAAAACATTTTATCACTAAATTCATACCTTTTAAAAGAGTGAATATAGACAGTACTTAAAGTATATTATCTTTTAAGCATTTTCAGTGTGCACTTCTTGCACAACCTTTGTCAAATTGACCTTTATTTCATATTATTTAAAAATAATTTCAGTTTCTAAACATTTCAATTTCCAGGATCCATTTCTAATATATATAATTTCATTGATATGTTACCAGATCTAGTATGTTGAATTATTGTTAAAAGTACTTATTTGTGTTTATTTTTCTGTTTTATAGAGTCTGTAAAATATTCTACATAGATGAAGATGATAACAATGAATAAACACAGTTTTCCTTCATTTCCAATATCAAAGAGTTTAACATTTTCTTGCCTTATTGAAATGGTTAACACTTCCAATTTCAAGAAATGAAACATAGATTAGGTGGAATATTAGAAGTAGAAAGAGAAAAAGGAGCAGACAAAATATTTGCTCGAATAATGGATGAGAATTTTCCAAAATTAATTATAAACACTTAAACACATATACAGAAAGTTCAGATAAAACCAAATAGAAGAAATACCAAAAAATATTCTCCTAGGAATATGTATCCAAAATGCATAAAAAAATAGAAATTTTTGAAAGAAGCCAGGAAGTGACACAGTCCCTATAGAACAAGTATAAGAATTATAAAGGACTTCTCTTCACAGACCATGTAATCAAGAAGTGAGTTGAGTAAACTAATTGAATCATTGAAAAATAATGCCTCCAGCTTTACATTCTGTATCCGTTGACATTATCCTTTAAATATGAGGGAGGACTAAAGACTTTCTCAGGCAAACTAAAACTAAGCAAATGTTATGATTAGGGAATTAGAAAAGAATTAAATACAGATAAAATAAAATATTTTATTTTTCATCATGTTGATCAAATAGATAACTATTTTCTCACAATAATAATACCAATATTATGTGGTCCATGCTTAATGCCAAAGCCCCGGTATGTGTTTATCAATTGCAATTAATGGGCCACACAAATGAAGGATGTTTATGTGGGAGGTTGTGGGAGTTGTGGGAGGTGGGGCGTAAGGGAATTCCTTTTTTTGTGTGTGTAACATTTATGTAATCTAAGTATCTTTAAAAAAAAATAAAATAAGTTACCAGCACTATTAATGAAGGTGTGGTGCTATTTAAGGTGGAGTTGGAATAGTTGTAAATGTATATTGAAAACTCTATAGCAATGGCCAAGAAAAGAAAAGTATAATATGCTATGAGAAGAGAAAAATAATCATATAAATATTAATTAAACAAGTGATGACAGTAAAAGAGGGGTTGATTAAAAATCAAGAAAGAACAACTGCAATGAATAAAAAAAAACATTACACATATGGTAGAAATCAATAATCAATTTTAATGTGAATTGTCTAAATACACCAATTAAAAGACAAAGAAATATAGAGCCAGTACAGAAACAATACCCAACTATATGTTGTCTAAAAGAAAATATGTATGAAATTACAAACTGTTGACAAGTAAATGGATGAATAAAGGAATACCATATAACATTAACAGAATGAAAGCTGGAGTAGTTATATTAATTTCATACAAATAAGAGTTCAGAACAAGGAAAAAATTATCATGAATTTAATAGGCATTACAGAATGATCAAAGGGTAAATTTTCCAAGAAGTCATACAAATCATTAATGTGAATGTCTTTGTTGGATTGGAGCTATATGTAGGACTTTTTGATGAGGTTATTTTAGTTGGGTGTTGCCTAAATCAATCAGGATTGGTCTTATTCTTATTACTGGAGTCCTTTATAAGTGGAATGAAATTCAGGCATAGAGAGAAAGTCATAGGAAAGAAGAATCTGAAGGCCAATGTAAGCCAGATGATAAGGGAAAGGCCGAGAGGGCATACGTACAAAGACAAATGACCAAGGAGCCAAGGATTTCCAGCAGCCAATCTTCAGAAAGAAATCATTGCCTTGATTTTACCTTGATTTGGACCTTTTCATAGACTCAAAACTGTGATCTATTTAATTTCCATTGTTTAAACCACCATCATTGTATGGTATTTGCTCAAGCCATGGAAAATGAAAATAAATTTTGGCACCAGGAGTGGGGTGGCTGGAATTGCAAATATTAAAAAATGCATAGAAAGGGCTTTGGATTTGCATTATGGGTGTTAGCTAGAAGACTTGTGTAGGCTCAAAAATGAGTGAGAGATGTAGAGAAAGTTTGTATCATCTTAGAGAAGGCTAACTTCATTATGAACACAATTTTGGTAGAAATATGAACTTTACAGATGGTAGTTCTAGCAAAGCTTTAGAAGGAAACAAAAAATTATTTATGGGAAATTGGAGGAAATGTGATCCTTGTTGTAAAGTGGCAGTACTTGGTGAAATTGAGTTCTGATGTTGAATAGAAGGCAGAATTGAATATGAATAGAAGGCAGAATTTAATAAGATGAACATGGATATTTAGTTGAGCAGATTTCCATGCTAAGTGTAGAAGGTGCAACCTGGTATCTCCTTGAAGCTTATAGACAAATGAGATATGGAAAGGATAAGGTTTGAAATTTTTAAGCACAAGGGAATAAGAAATTTATGGTTTGGAAAACTCTGAATCTATCCAGATAGAATACTCTGAGACTAGGGCTACAAGCAGCTCAATCAGGGCCCTCCCTGAACTTCTGAACAGTGAATTCCCAGTGAATTTTGTTCCATGAAAGGGTTTAACTGAACATGGAGTCAGCCAGCCATTTCAATTGAAGTCAGGATTGGAGGTGCAGTTATGCAGGAATGATCAGTGAAAAGTCATTCTCTCTGATGGTTTTGATTCTTGTGAACAACATACAAAGCTGACATGTTTTTGGAAAATTTGAATTAGCAAAACTACTGTCAGCCTGGATTGAAAGGGACAGAGAAGGGACAAATTGAAGGAAGAATGATTTTAAATCCAGAACCATGGAAGCTGTGATCTGGGCTGAAGAAATTTACTGCAGCCAAGAAAGTAGGCCCATACATATGTGTGGAAAGAACAGGTCTGCCCCTGCACTTGTAGTTGGAAGGCCATCTGCCATGGGCTCGGAGGGGGTAGCCTAGTAACCCAATTTTCTGGAAAAGTGTTGCCACCTCAATGTTTGGAGAGCATACAGCTTAATTTCTGGTGGTTGAAAAGAGCCTGATGCTCTGAGAAGGTGGAGCCTTCACCTCAGTGATCAGGGAGAACATGGCTATTGTTCAAGCACATGGAAGGAGTGGGGCTGTTGAGCCATCAGGCAAAGAGGACAAAACATTGATCCATAGATTACTCTCAGGACTTTATATATCTAAGGGAGTTTGCCCTGCTGGGTTTCAGAATTGTTTGGGGCTTATGCACCCAGATTTCATTCTGATTTCTCCCTATTGGAATGGAAAGTTTATCCTATGCTTGTCTGTCCATTGCATATTGTGGGGACCCAGGAGGTCTCTCACCCTGGCTTCCCATCCCTAAGGGAAACTCAGAACACTGTACACAGCCACCTGCATGTCCCAGAACAGAAGTTAAAATGTAACAAATCTTCTCTCAGGAAAACAATGTACAGATGTTATAATAGATTGTAATTTTCTCCAGGCTGTACAAATCCTTCCTACAGAAACATCACCAGACCCCATTTATGTGCTTCATGTGGCCCTAGCAGAAACTCTGTCATGAAATGTCTTTGTTCTGAGACCTTATATATTGCCCCTTATTTTCTCATCTCTTTGCAGAGTACTGTTCATTCTTTTGACCACCACCCCCAGAAAGAATCTCTCCTGTCTGTAAGTCCCAATAAATAAAGCTCATGTCTGATTATTTGCTGAATGTGTCCTTTGGTCTTGCAGCCACCCCAATCCATGCCCTCCAGGAGCTGGGCTGAAACAATTGGTGAGCCACCAGCCAGAACACCTGAGCTCAGGGAAAGGAGAATCTTCAGGGGATATCACAACTTGGTCTATAATGTCCATATGGGGAGGGATAGCATCATCCAGGATGAGTGGGAACTGCTGAGAAACTATGGGGTTGCCCCAAAAGCACTGGCAGGTATATTGCCTGTGCTACAGCAGGTAGGAAAGCATCTGCATTTAAATAAGAAAAAGGGAGATGGCCGTACAACAGTGGCTATAGCATGACCCCTATTAGGAGCCTTGTGGGTAGCTACTGAAGCAGAACAAGCAGCAAAGGCCTCTGTGCCACTTAGAGTTAAAGTTACAAAGGGACAGGGCACCTGGCATAGGCAAAGATGAAAAATTCTTTAACTGATCTCCTGTGCCAAGTTAATGATCAGTTAGAAACTCTGGCTTATAGATATGTTCAGGCTAGGGCCACAGGCTGCCTCAAGTCCAGGTTCAGAGGATATTAACCACCCCTGTGTTGGTTTCTAAGGCATGGGACCCTATGGACTCTTCCTCAAATAAAGAAAAAGGAAAAATGGGTAAAGGACTAGATGTGACAAAATAAGAAAATGTAGTTCAATGATTTAAGAATCAAGTTTGCCCTGTATATCCCCAATTTAAAACTTTTAACAGCCTTAAAACAAAGGAAATAATCCAACTACCAAATTCCAGTAAGTAAAGTCCTTAAAAGCTATGGAAAGCTCTTTTATAAATTATGATTAAAACAAATTAACAATCAATATGCTTTTAAGGTTATTCACAATTTTAGAATTTTATTTTAAAAACTGTTTTAGCATCCTGTTGAGAAAGGAAGGAAAAGAAAAATACATTTTTGCATAAACTATGATTGTTCCAATTTTTTTCGGCTTGGGTGTAATCTCCCTAGATTTATAGGATACGAATAAAATAAACTAGCATTATATGTATTAAATCTTTAAGAAGTTGAAAATTATAAGTTTATATTTAACTAAATATAAATTTGTTATAAAGTAAAATGAATTCAGGAGCTGGGCTACAACACATATGTAAAGACATTAACTTGTTTTCTAGCTTTAACAAGTCCACAGACAGAGGTGAGGTGGTCCTCTGGGCCTACCACAATCATAACTGATTTTGATGAGAGTTTGTAGTTAACATTGTTTCTGAAAAGACTTAACATTTTTGGGATGATGTGATGGAATGAACGAAATATGAATATAGAAAGAAAATGTCTTTCTGGTGTACACAGGGTGGAGTATGGTGGTTTGGAGATGTATGTAATCCAGAAAAACATGATCTACAACTTATTTCATAACTGTGGGTGTGAAGAAATTGTAAATAGGACCTGTTGATGAGGTTAATTTAGTTAAGGTATGGTCCACTTCAATCAGGATGAGTCTTAAAGCTATTGCTGGTGTCCTTTAAATAAGATGAAATTCAGACATATAGAGAGAAATGCATGGGAAGCAAGAATCTTAAGCTCAACCAAATCTAGAAGAGAAGGAAGAGTCTAGGAAAAGCTACCATGTACATTATCATGCAACAGAGAAGCCCAGGACCAAGGATCACTGACACACAGCCCCAGAAACCATGATATTCAGAAATAAAGCATCACTTTCATGATGCCTTGATTTGGCCATTTTCCTAGCCTCAAAACCAATGACCATTAAATTTCCATGGTTTAAGCCAACTCATTGCATGATATTTGTTTGAGCAGCCACAGGAAACTAAAACCATTCCCTAAAAACCTGAGCATAAAAATACACGAGACAAAAAACTGATAGAAATACAAGGAGAAATAACAAATACAATATAATAATTTAAGACTTCAACACACCTATATTATGAATTGATAGATAAAAGTGGAATTTTCAGGCTATATTTCAGTTGTTAATATCCAATTATTACAGTTGTGTTCAGATAAAATGTTTGGATTTTTCATATTTGTTAGTGTATGTTTTATAGTCTACAATGTAATTTATGTTGGTGCATGTTCCATTTGAGATAGAAAAGAATGTGTATTCTAATGTTAGATGGAGTATTCTATAATTAGCAATTGGATCAAGGTGATTGATAGCACTGTTCACCTTTATCTTCTAACTGCTGAATCTGCCAATTATAGAAAAAGTGTGATGAAGACTCCAAATATAAAACTGACTTCTCTTTCATTTCTATTAATTTTTGCCTCACGTATTATGGGGGTTGTCTCTTTGGGGAATGCACATTGAAGAATTTGGAATGTTTGGAAATTCTTGCCACCACTCCATACTAAAGCTGACCAACTTCTTTTGCTCATTTGAATAAAAAAAAATTCCCCTATCTACATGTGCTAGTAATTCTAGCAAAGTGGGTTTGCTTTTTCCCCAACATAGATGTAACAAAGGGTGCATTAATAAACATTAATTTTCTATAATGGAAACAAACTGTTCTTCAAAAATATATCAAACTCTTAGAAAATGTCATTCAGGCCTTTGATTTGAGTAGCAAACCTGGGGGAGGAAAGATTAACTGTTGACCAAAAATATATGAAACATTGAAATGCAAAGCAAATGGCCTATGTTACTAAAAATGCCCATGAAATTAAATACTCCACAAACCCCCTTTGGTTGGTTTAAACTAAAGATTCTATTGGATAATGTATACAATAATTTTAATAAATAAAGTGAGAAGGTAAAATCTTGAAAGTGGCAAAACGAAACTGAGAGCAGCCCTTACCTATCACTACACCATGCTATCAAGTCACTTTTTCTGGGCAGCCCTGCTTACCAAGTCCTCGAATTCTAAATTATACTGTCTCAACTTGTAGAAACCTATATGTACATCAGATTCAATATTTCAGTTGTATTTCACTAATATAGACCTCAAAATTTATCTTTGAAAATTCAGCCTTGTTTATTTTTAAATAACAGTTATCATGAGAGTGCAACTGAATCAATTACCCTTACCCCTGGGGAAAAACTAGATAAGTCAATAATGGATTCAGCCCCAAAAGGATAATGACCATGCCAAAGACTAGCAGTTTTTGGAATTTTAAAAAATGATTTGTGTCATATAATCAAGTTTCACAGCATGTATATATATACATGTATCATATATATATGTATATTATGCATAAACATTTCTATTCTTAATAGTAAGATCCCATAACCTATCTTCTTTACCCTACCTCCAAAATTGTGCTCAATATCCTTAGTTCACATCAATTAGAGCATGCATTATTTTTCCTTTAATGACTGGCTTACTTCACTCAACATAAGTTCCTTGAGGTTCATCCATGTTGTCAGGTGTGTCAGTACTTCATTTCTTCTTACAGCTGAGTAAATATTCTATGGTATGTATAGCCCACATTTTATTTATCCATTGACCTGTGGATGTACACATGGGTTGCTTCAATCTTTTAGCAATTATGAAGAATGCCACTATTAACATTGATGTGCATATCCCTGTTTCTGTCCCTGCTTTCCATTTTTCTCATTATATACCTAATAGCAGAATTGTTGGGTCATATGGCAATTCTATACTTAGCTTCCTGAGGAATCAGCAAACTGTCGTCCATAGTGGCTGTACCATTCCACATTCCCACAAGATGTGAATAATGGTTTCAATTTCTCCACATCCATCCAGCACTGGATTTTTTAATATAGCATACAGTCTAGTAGGTGAAAATGATATTTCATTTAAATTTTAATTTGTATTTCCCTAACAGCTAGTGATGTTGAGCCATTTTCATATGCTTTTTAAAAAAATTTCCATTTTTTAAAAATATATCTAGATTACATAAATGTAGCATAAAAATATATAGGAAATCCCATATACCCTGCTCCCCACACTGCCCACACCTACCTACATTAACAACATCCTTCATTAGTATGTCACATTCATTGCAATTGATGAACACATTTTGGAGCATTGCCACCAAACATGGATTATAGTTTACATTGCAGTTTAGACTCTCTCCCACATAATTCTGTAGGTTATGGCAAGATATATAATGGCCTGTATCAGTCATTGCAATGTCATTCAGGACAATTCCCAAGTCCCAAAAATGCCCCTGTATTATACTTGTTTTCCCTCTCCCTGACCTCAGAACCTCCAGTGGCCATTGCCTCCACATCAATGATATAAGTTCCTCCATGGGTAGAATCACAATAAGTCTATAGTAGAATACCAGTAAATCCAGTATAGTCCATAGTTCATTACCCAATCCTGAGGATTCTGGGATGGTGATACCCATTCCACCTGTAATTGAGAGGGGGCTTCAGTCCTATACAGTCAATGGAAGAGACTCTCTTTCTTGTAGTTGTAGACCCTCAGTTACTTGGTATGGTGGTTGTCCAACATCACCTCTTTGTTAGTTGTCCTGGGTGAGTCAAATGAAATGGAGAGTAGGTGTTTCAACTCTGTTGAGGCTCAAGGCCCAGCTGGCACAAAGAAAGCCCAAAGATTCAAGTCTTTTGGTCATACCCCTACCAACTCTAGCACCAAGTATAGGTTCAAATAGAAGGGACTGAAGAGCTATGAGTATGGAAAACACAACTGAGCCCAATTTTGTCAAACTGGGTAGCATACATTCCGAGTAGGGTCCACTTGCAAGACACCAAATTCTTGAGCTGTCTGCTCTGACCATAGTGCCTTGGTGTCTCCAGAACCCTATGGAGCTCCATTATTTCAGGTAATTTGGCAGTCAACAAGATCCTGCTGAGACACGCATGAGCGTAACTCCTGGAAACACCTCCCAACTCATTTTGAAATCTCTCAGCCATATAAACTCATTTGTCTTTACCTTTTCCCCCTTTGGTCAAGGTCTTTTTTCCAGTTGCTTCACTAGTTCGTGCTTAGAAGTAATCCTTCAGTGTCAGGGAAGCTCATCCCTGGAAGTCATGTCCCTTGCTGGAAGGAAGTTATTTTTTTTATATGCTGAGTTCAGCTTAGAAAGAGGCCACATTTGAGCAACAAGGAGGCTCTCCAGAGGTAATGCTTAGGCACCCTATAATACTATGTTAAGCTTCAACTTCAAGAGTAAAGGTTCATAAGCACAGTTATCAATATCAAGGGTCCATTAATGGACCATTCTCCTTCACTAGCCATTACTTCTCTACTTGGGGGATTTTTGCTGTTCCATTAGAGTATGTGGCAGAGCTCCCCAGTATGGGAATTCAATATTCTTTTGGTTATTGTGTGAATCTCCACCCACCATGACAATGTCCCATGAACATCTGATCACATTTATATGCCTTATATGTATTCCCAGGTGTACCTCCTCTCATGTATCCCCCATCACTGACACCCCACACTTAGGTTCCTCCCCTGCCAGAATTGTAACCCTTCTGTGATCCAAAACTTCTTTTATGCTTTTTAGATATGTTTAATTCCTTTAAAAGATGTTTAAGTCTCCTGCCCATTTTTTAAAGTGGGCTGTTTCCCTTTTTGTTATTGAGTTGTAGAATTTTTTTTTATATATGATGGATATTAGACCCTTGTTGGATAAATGGTTTCAGAATATTTTCTTCCTTTGAGTAGGCTGCCTTTTCATCTTCTTGACATTTGAAGCACGAAAGTTTTAATTTTGAGGAGGTTCCATTTATCTATTTTTCCTTTTTTGCCCATGCTTTGGGTGTAAATTTCATACAATCATTTCCTAGCACAACATCTCATAAATACCTCCTTACATTATCATCTAGGAGCTTTATGGTCTTACCTCTTATATTTAGGTCCTTGATCTGTACTGAGTTAGTTTAATTTAGGGCAGGAGTTAAGGATCCTCTTAAATTCTTTTTGATATGGATATCTAGTTCTCCCAGCACCATTTTTTGAAGAGACTATTCTGTTATGATTCAGTGGACTAGGCAGCCTTGTTGAATGTCAGCTGGCCATATATGTGTAGATACGAATATGAATTCTCATTTCAGTTTCATTGGACAATATGTTTAATGTTGTGCCAATACCATGCAGTTCTGACCACTGTAGATTTTAGTATATTTTAAAAACATATATTTCTTATTTATTTAGAAAGATATTTATATCACATAAATGTTACATAAAAATATAGGGTATTCCCATATGCCCCACTCCCTATACCTCCCACATTTTCCCACATTACAACATCCTTCATTAGTGGTGTACATTCATTACAATTGATGAAAACATTTTGGATGATTGCCACTAAGCATGGATTATAGTTTACACATTGTAGTTTACACTCTCTCCCACAGTTTTGTAGGTTATGGCAAGATACATAATGGACTGTACTTAATGTAATGTCATTCAGGACAATTCACAAGTCCCAAAACTGCCCCCATATTTCACCTATTTTTCCCTCTCCCTACACTCAGAGCCTCCCACAGCCACTGCCTCCACATCAATGGTATAATTTCTTCCATTGCTAGAATCACAATAAGTCAGAAGACTCAGTTTGGTTCATTTGGTCAGTATGTCTATCCTTGTGCCAATATCTTGCAGTTTGGGCCACTGTAGCTTTGTAGAATATTTCAAAGTCAGGTAGTGTGATACCTCCAATTTCATTTTTCTTTTTCAATATGTCATTGCTATTTTGGAGCCTCTTGCCCTTCCAAATAAATTTCATAGCTAACTTTTCCAATTCAGTAAAAAAATGCTGTGGTGAATTTAATTGGGATTATGTTAAATCTGTAGATCAGTTTGGGTAGGATAGATATCTTAATGAAGTTTAGTCTTCCTATCCATGAACAGGGAATATTTTTCCATTTATTTAGATTTTCTTTGATTTCCTTTAACAATGTTGTGTAGTTTTCTGCATAGAAGTTGTTTACATCTTTAGTTAAATTTATTCCTAGGTATTTGATTCTTTCAGTTCTATTGTAAAAGGGTTATTTCTTTCTTGAGTTCCTCCTCAAATTGCTCATTATTGGTGAAAGAAATGTTACTGATTTTTCCACATTAATCTTCTTTTTTTAATTCATTTTTCTAATTTATTTATCTCCCCCCTTGCAGCTTGTGCTCACTGTATCCTTTTGCTGTACATTTTTCTGTGTCTGCTTGTCTCCCTTTGTTGTGTCATCT
This sequence comes from Cabassous unicinctus, assembly GCA_029593785.1. NCBI lineage: Eukaryota > Metazoa > Chordata > Mammalia > Cingulata > Chlamyphoridae > Cabassous > Cabassous unicinctus. The sequence goes on along the minus strand of JAQZBX010008178.1, from coordinate 36,228 downwards.
TGCTGTGCCAGCTTGCCTTACCATGCGGGCCGTCATCTCACTGCACCGTGTGGGCCAGCTTGCCTTCACCAGGAGGCCCTGGGAATCAAACCTGAGGCCTCCAATATGGTAATTGGGAGCCCAACCACTTGAGCCACATTCGCTTTCCCACATTAATCTTATAACCTGTCACTTTACTCATTTATAAGCTCTAGAAGCTTTGATGTAGGTTTCTCAGGGCTTTCGAGGTATAGGATGATACCATCTGAATGTACCTCTTCTTTTCCAGTTTGGATCCCTTTTATATTTTTTTCTTGCCTAAGTGCTTGAGAAAGTACATCTAACACAATGTTAAATAAGAGCAGTGACAGTGGGCATCCTTGTCTTGTTCCAGATCTTAGAGAGAAAGCTTTTAGGAGTTCAGCATTGAATAGTATGTTAGCTGCGGGTTTTCATATACAACCTTTATCATGTTAAGGATGTTTTCTTAAATTCCTATTTTTTTAAAGTGTTTTTATCATGAAATTGTGCTGTATTTTGTGGAATTCATTTTCTGAATCTATAGAGATGATCATGTATATATATTTTTTATCTTTTTATGTGAAGTATTACATTGATTGATTTTCTTATGTTGAGCCATCCTTGCATACCAGGGATGTTAACCACTTGGTCATGATGTATAATTCATTTGATGTCTTGTTGAATATGCTTAGCATGGATTTTGTTGAGGAATTTAGAATCTAGGTTCATTAGAGAAATTGGTCTCTATTTTTCCTTTCTCTTGGCATAATTGTTTGGCTTTCGTATTAGGGTGATGTTGGCATCCCAGAATGAGTTAGGAAATGTTCCCTCCATTTCTATTTTTTGAAAGAGTTTAAGCAGGATTAGTGTTAGTTCTTTCCAGCATCATTCATAGAATTCTGCTGTGAAGTTGTCTGGTCCTGGGCTCTTTTTATTTGGGTGGTATTTAATTAGTAATTCTTTCTCATTACTTGTGATTAGTCTGTTGAGTTCATCAATTTCTTCTTTTGTCAATATAGGCAGTTGATGTGTTTCTAAGAATTTGTCCATTTCGTCTATATTATCTGTCTTGTTGGGATACAATTTTTCTAAGAATCCTCTTATGATCAGTGGTGATATCCACTTCCTCATTTCTTATTTTATGTATTTGCTTCATCTCTCTCTCTTTTTTTTAGTCTAGCTAAGGGCTGGTTCATTTTTTTAATCTTCTTGAAGAATGAGTATTTGGTTTTATTTTCTCTAGTACTTTCTTATTTTCAATTTCATTTAACTCTGCTCTAATCTTTGTTATTTCATTCTTTCTACTTCCATTGGGGTTAATTGGTTGTTCTTTTTCTACTTCCTCCAGGTGTGCAGTTAGGTCTTTGATTTTAGCTCTTTCTTCCTTTTAATATAAGTTTTTATGGCTATGAATTTCCCTTTCAGTACAGCTTTTGCTGCATCATATAGGTTTTGATACATTGTATTGTCATTTTCATTCATTTAAAGGTAGTTACTGATTTCTTTCATGATTTCCTCCTTAATCAACTGTTTGTCTAAGAATGTGTTGTTTAACTTCCATATCTTTGTGCCTAATCTGGTTCTCTGCCCCATCCTGATTTCCAGCTTCATTCCATTGTGATCAGAGAAATCTCATTGTAAAATTTCAATCTTTATAAATTCATTGAGAGTTGTTCTGTGGTATAACATATGGTCTCTCCTGGAGAATTATCCAAATGCACTCAAGAAGAATGTGAATTTGGGTGTAATGTTCTGTTTATGTCTATTAGGTCCTTATCTTCTAATATATTATTCGAAGTCTATGTTTCTTTATTGATTCTCTGTGAAGATGTTCTGTCTAATGGTCATAATGTTGTATTAAAGCCCCCATTAAAATTGTAGAAGCATCTATTGCTCCACCTAGTTTTTCCATGTTTGCCTCTTGTATTTTGAGGCACCCTGTTTAGGTGCATAAATGTTTATGATTATTCTTTCCTCTTGATAGATTACTACTTTTATTATTAAATAATGTCCTTCTGTATCTCTTACAATAGTTCTGCATTTAAAGTCTATTTTGTCGAATGTTAGTATACCTACTCCTGCCCTTTTTTGGGTGTTGTTTGCTTGTAAAGTTGTTATCCAAACATTGACTTTCAGCCTCCTTGCATTCCTGGTTCTATGATGGTTTCCTTGTAGACAGCATATAGATGGGTCATATTTACTTATCCATTCTTCCATTCTGTGTCTCTTGCCTGGTGAGTTTATTCCAATAACATGCAGTGTTACTATTTTCAAGGAATTACTTACATTAGCCATATTCTTTTAAGTTAATTTTTGCCATATGTTGTTTTTATTTCTCTTTTTATCTTTTTTGTTTTTCTTACACTCTCCTCCAACTCTCTCTCTCCTGTATTTTTCCTTTCAACCTGAAGAAACCCCTTTAGTATTTCTTGAAGGACAGGCTTCTTATTGGCATACTCTCTTAATTTCTGTTTATCTGTGAACATTTGAACTCTCCTTCATTTTGAATGCAGAATAGAGAATACTTGGCTGGAAGTTTTTCTTTTACTACCTTAACTATGTCATACCACTGCCTTCTTGCCTCCATGGTTTCAGATCAGAAACCAGCACTTAAACTTATTGAGCTTCCCTGGTACATGACAGATCTCAATTCTCTTGCTGCTTTCAGTATTCTCTCTGTCTTGAGCATTGGACAAGTTGACAATTATATTTCTCGGAGTGGGCCTGTTAAGACTTATACTGTTTGCAGCGTGCTGCACTTCCTGAACATGTATGTCCATCTCACTCAATAGAGTTGGGAAATTTTCAGTCATTATGTCCTCCAACACTTCTGTTCCCTTTCCCTCTTCTTCCTCTCAAATGCCTATAATGTGTATGTCTGTGCATTTTGTGTTGTCATTCAAATCCCTAAATACTTGCTGGATTTTTTTCTATCTTTTATCTTTCTGTTCTATTGTCTGTTTGATTTCATATGTGATTACACTGAATAACATTATTGTACACTTTGGATCAATATATGATTTACTAATATGTATTGTGGCAGTTTGATATTATTTATGAATAATAGTGGATGAAACCCACTTGGTCATGATGTATAATTCCTTTGATGTGATGTTGAATATAATTAGCAGTACTTTGTTGAGTATTTTAGCATCTAGTTTCATTAGAGAGATTCATCTGTAATTTTCATTTCTTGTGCCTTCTTTTGCTTTGATATTAGGGTAATGTTGGCATCACAGAATGGGTTATGCAATGTTCCTTCTACTTGTATATTTTGGAAGAATTTAAGCAGGACTGGTATTAGTTCTTTCTGAAATATTTGGTAGAATTCACCTGTGAAGCCATCTGGTCATGGGCTCTTCTTTTTTAGGAGGTTTTTGATGACTGATTCTATCTCTGTACTTGTGATTGGTGTGTGGAGTTCATCAATTTCTTGTTTCATCAATGTAGGCTGCTTGTGAGTTTCTAGGAATTTTCCCATTTCCTCTAAATTATCCTTCTTGTTGGCATATAATATTTTAAAGCATCCTCTTGGGTACTCTTGTTGGCATATAATTTTTTTAAAAGTATCCTCTTGTGGTACTCCTTATTTCTGTGGGGTCACTGGTGATATCCCCTTCCTCATTTCTTCTTTTACGTATATATATTTTCTGTTTTTTCTTTGTTAGTCTAGCTAAGGATTTGTCAATTTTATTGATCTTCTCAAAGAACCAGCTTTTGGTTTTGTTTATTTTTTCTAGTGCTTTCTGCTACTCAATTTCATTTAGTTCTTCTCTAATCTTTGTTATTTCCTTCTTTCTACTTCCTTTGGGGTTAGTTTGGTTTTGTTTTTCTAATTCCTCCAGGTGTTCAGTTAGGTCTTCAATTTTTTCTTTTTTTCTTTTTTTATATATACATTTATGACTATGAATTTCCCTCTCAGTACAGCTTTTGCTACATCCCATAGTTTTTGCTATGTTGTATTGACATTTTCATTCATTTCAAGGTAGTTACTGATTTCTTTTCAGATTTCCTCCTTGACCCACTGTTTACCTAAGTGTGTGTTGTTTAACTTCCATATATTTGTGCTTAATCTGGTTCTCTGGCCCTTACTGATTTTGAGGTTCATTCCATTGTGATCAGGGGCATTACTTTGTATAATCTCAATCTTTCTGAATTCATAGAGCATTTTTCTGTGGCCTCATATGTGGTCTATCTTGGAGAATGATCCATGTGCACTTGAGAAGAATGCATATCCTACTGAATTTGGATGCAGTGTTCTGTAAATGTCTATTAGGTCCAGATCTTCTAATGTATTATTCAAAGTATTTGTTTCTTTATTGATACACTGCCAAGATGTTCTGTCTAATGGTGATAATGGTGTATTATAGTCCCCCACTATCATTCTACAGGCATCTATTTCTCCTCTTAGTTTTTCCAGTGTTTGCCCCATGTATTTTAAGACGACCTGGTTAGGTGCATAAATGTTTATGATTGTTCTTTGTTCTTGAAAGATTACCCCTTTTACTAATATATAGTGTCTGTCTTTGTCTCTTACAATGGGTTTGCATTTAAAGTCTGTTATGTGTGATATTAGTATAGCTACTCCCAAATTTTTTGTTTATTTGCTTGTAAAATTGTTATCCAACCATTCACTTTCAGCCTCCTTGTGTCCCTGGGTCTAAGGTGGGTTTCTTGTAGACAACATATAGATGGGTCATATTTTGTTATCCATTCTGCCAATCTGTGTCTCTTGACTGGTGAATTTATTTCATTAACATTCAGTGTTATTACTTTCAAGGAATTACTTATATTAGTCATAATTTCTTTGGGTTTATGTATGTCATATGTTGTTTTTTATTTCACTTTTGGTCTTTTTTGTTGTTCTTACAGTGTCCTCCAACACTCTCTCTCCTGTTTTTTCCCTTTCAACCTGCAAAATTCCCTCCAGTATTTCTTGAAGGGCAGGTTTCTTATTGGCATACTCTCATAATTTCCATTTATCTGTGATTATTTTGAAATCTCCATCATTTTTGAATGCCAGCTTTGCTGGCTAGAGATATCTTGGCTGGATTTTTTTTTTCTTTAGTACTTTATGCCATACCACTGCCTCCTTGCCTTCATGGTTTCAGATGAGAAACCAGCACTTAATCTAATTCAGTTCCATTGTAAATAATGGTTCTCTTTTCTCTTGCTGCTTTCATTATTTTCTCTTTCTCTTGAGAATTGGACAGTTTGACAAGTATATGTCTTGGAGTAGGCCTGTTGGGATTTATACTGTGTGGGGTACACTGTCCTTCCTGGATATGTACATCCATCTCCCTCAATAAGGTTGGGAACTTTTCAGCCATTTTTTCTTCCAACATTCCTTCTGTCTCCTTTTCCTTCTCTTTTCCCTCTGGGAGGCCTATAATGCATATGTTTGCTTGTTCTATGTTGTCATTCAAATCCCTAAGTCCCTGCCGGACTTTTTAAAAACTATCTGTTGTACTATCTGATTTCTTATGTACTGTCTTCCACAACGCTAATTCTTTCTTCTGTCTGTTCAAATATGCTGTTATGTGCTTCTGGTGTCTTTTTTGATGCCTTGGATTGTGCCATTAATCACCATTGTATCTGTTATATTTTTATGTATGTTTACAATTTCTTCAGTACGTTCTCCCCAGTGTCTTCTTAATATCCATAATCTCTTCCTTCCCTTCATTAAGTTGATCCATGATATTTGTTTAGATGACTTTGATTATTTGTTCAATATTCTGCATCATTTCTTGGTTTTTCATTTGTTCATTGGACTGGGCCATGTCTTCCTGTTTCTTCGTATGGTTTGTAATTTTTTGTTGCTGTCTGGACATCTTCTTATCTTGATGTGTTTATTCAATTGATTAGCTCCTCTCTCTCCTCTTGGGTTTTATTTAGTTGCTATTTGTCTGTGTGTGTTAAGTTTGCTCTTTGACACTGTTCCTCTTATTCTATTTCCTTGTTGTTCTCTTGAAGGAAAATGTTTAGGGCCAGAGAAAGCAAAAGAGGTAAGAAAAGAAAAAGGATAATAGTAATAATAATAGTAAAAGTTAGAAGAGGAACCATATAAGACCTTGGAAAATGAAAATCTAACTCATGTAAGCAGTGTAGAGTAATAGGAATAATAAAGTTGCACACAAACAATGAAATGGGAAACTGAATAGAGAAAAATATATAGAATGAATTAAAAAGGCCAGAATGATGAGGAGAGAGGAGAAGAGAAAAGACAAAAAGAAAGAAGTGAATAAAAGAAAAAAAAAACAGAATAGATGTGATAGAAATAAAAACCAGAAAGACTGAGGACTAAACTTAGAGACGTGGAATGTAAGAGCAACAACAGAAAGTGGAAGATAGAAAGATGAAGGAAGGAAAATAGATAGCATTGGTATACAAAATTGGTATACACAGAAAAGGGGAAATCAAGGAAGAGGAAACATAGCAAATGAGAGACAAGCCAGCAGCCCCTTGAGCTATTTATCTCTTTGTCCAGCTCCCTACAGATCAATGCCCTGAAGCCTCCTGCCCTTTAGGTTCCCAAAACAGCTCACTCAGGCAGGATCTTCCATCATTCAGGCATTTTTTGTGAGAGTGATGGTGAGTGCCCTTTTAAACTGATGCTCTCTTGTCACTTTTCTCTTGATCTATTTTCAAGTTCACTGCATTCTTCTAAACTGACTACCCCATCATTAATACAAATCCATGTAATTTTAATCTCACATAATTGAAATTTTTATTTCTAATAGCTCCTATTGAATATTTTATAGCCTCCATAACTCTACTTTGCAAACATATGGCTAATAGTTTTAATCCCACTTTTAAATTATTTCCCCCTTAATTGTATCTTTCAATTCAATTTTTATTTAGTTACTGATATATCTCTTCATCAAGTGTTGGATTTTCCCCTTTTGGTTACCTTATAATCATTGTTTGGGTGCTAGATATTCTGACTTTTGCTTTCTTGTGATGGTGTTTTGTAATCTTATAAACACATTAAAGTTTTCTTCCAATTCACAGTTCAGTTATGTGGAAATGCTTTGACATTTCCATGTCCTCTTTTAGATTTGAATAAAATTAATAAATCACATCAGTGTTTATTGTATGGCTAACTTTTTTCAACCACTAAAGCAATCCCTTGGCCTTTCACAGATTTCTCATATGTGTATAGAACAATATGAAATGTTAATGGCAATCTGCTTCAAATCTCCAAGCTTATTTTTCTGTTGACCTAACTCCACTGTTGTACTTTACCCTGTAAACTCTACACAACTTGGTATTCACAGAACCTCTGCAGAAACTCTACACAACTTGGTATTCACAGAACCTCTGCTCTATATTCTCAATTCCACAGTTGTGGTGCTATGTAGACAGTTTTTGATAGAAAAAGGCTTTTCAAATATCTTCTTCCTGGGAATTTTGAACATAGTTCAAGAACTTCATATAAACCCCTGGATAAGGGAAGATAAAATTATTTATTTTGGGCATTGGCCAGATTAAAATAAAAATGACACTCTCTCTAATGGTGAAATACATCAGCATTAATATTTGAGTGAGTCCTGCCTGAATGACTTTCTTTCATTTTTGCAATCCCATATATTTCAGGTACTCTGCACCATTCATAATAATGTCTACTCTGATTTCAGCTGTTGGGATTAAAACTATGAATTTTCAACAAAATTCCTATTTTGGGGGCTATTCAATCTCATAAATTTCAAGTGGGATATCGGTTGTCCAATCTAACATGGTCTTTTGTACACTCATTTTATTTATTTTTTCTATAATATCACATATAAAATCAGTGAAGGTCCTGTTTCTTTTTATTTCCAGCCTTAAAATCTCATCCTTGTGAAGTTGGAAACAACTGCTTGAATGAACACCTGTACAAATATAGAATTATAAACATACATGCACATACAGACACACATGCTTCTCAAGGAAACACAAATATGTACAGGCATTCCAAAATACCTATCCATTTAGAAAAAAATGGTTCTTCCAACAATATAAAAATAGTTGGCACAGATATTTAAACTGTTCTGACATATTCACCTAATTTAAATGTGACATAATGAAACTGATTCACAGTATTAATAAAACAAAAATAAAAGCATTTGGGAGATAATTTGTTACTAGACCTTTACCCAATATCAAATGGATATTTAATTTATATGTATGAATTTCAAAGGTTACCTTTCAAATGTTTAATTTAATCACTCAATACAGGTTTGGGTGCAAAAAAAAAATGTGTTTAAGTTTACTGGTAAATTTGTAGGAAACTCTTTAGGGCTTGAAGATGGTTGTATTAAATTCTCAGGTATAATAAAGTCCAGTCTTGGATTGTGCAGTCTGCTATTCCAGGCCATCAAACATTGTAATGGCTCTTTTATCAAGAAAGTAATATTATTTTTCTCTCAATTCTTACTGTCATTCATTTCTTTACTTGATTATTCCAAATTATCTATAATCATTTTATCACCTCATGAGAGTTTTAAATTCTTCAATTCATTGTATATATTATGAGTAAATCTCAAGTTGTTAATTGCTTTCCCAGAACCAAAATAATGGTGTAAGTTTAATATTTTTACTCCTTTCTTCAATAAGTAACTATCTGGAATGATGCAACTCTATCTGTACCATTCCCTAAAAATTTCTCACAAAACTCCACTGCCCTCATGATAAGCTTCAACAAAAAAATGAAGCAATGAAGTAAATAGGAGATTATAAGACCTCAAATTCCACCATTCACTCAACAAAAATTAAAGGATTTTTTTTCTAATATGTCATGGCCTCAGTCTTACCCACAGAATTGCATATGTATAAAAAATGTAGGCAATAAATGAGAAGGGAATAATTCTATTAGCAAGGTTTGAAGGTATTGAAATCTCTGTCACACACATTTGCATCCTTTCATAGAATTCATCTGGGACAGGAGAGGTAAACTGAAACTAATGTGTCACTTAGAGCTATGAATCCATGGGCTTGAAATGCATTTATTGTCTTTCATGTTTGCAACAGAATTCAGAAGTTGAGTTTGCCACTAAGAAACTCATAAGAATCAGAAATGTTTGCCTTTATCAAATTTTACTAGATGTTAAAAGGATGGCGGCTACTGTGAGACACAGGCAGAGCATGAAATCTGTTAGCCACAGTGTGGATGTCCAGATCTTCATTACCATATAAATTTGGACTATGGTCCAGGATGAACAAATGATGTTACCAAACATATGAGAGGGTCATTATCTTAAAAAGAGTTCATTATTTAGGGGTAGAGAACACCTCCATTTTATATTACAGTAATTAAATAGCTAGAAATGACATGTATAAGCAGATCATACACATGTATCTGCTATTTCTAATCTTTTCCCATAATCAACATAGAGAAGCCCTGTATACCCTTCTAAATACATTCCATAGATAAGAATTTCAATTATCTTTTCACAAGAAACCACAATTAGGAGAACTCTTTAGAATACTTTCAAAAAAGCCCAGACCAAATTTTTTCTTCCTACATGTGTGTCCAAGGTTGGAAAAATTATCCACAGAACCAGCTCATAAATATTTTCCTTCTTAGCCAATCATAGGAATGGGGAGATGCAGATTGATAGGTATTTTAGATTTCAGAGTATGGTATTTATTCTCTTTACTCTCAACTACATGGATAAAAGTTGAGTCAAGAACATTGCAAATATTATTAGAAAAGCATTTCAGCAGCCAGAACACTGATAAAGATGCTTGTGTCCAAATTGCACCAAACAAAATACTAATCAGGTAAAATAAACTATCCTAATATTGTTCACCAATTCCTAGGAGAAAAAGAAGTTGTATTGGTTAGAACTTAGAGAAACATGTTTTTAAATCTAATCCATTCCTCTGTGTGTGAACCCATTTTATGTATGACTTTTTGATGAGGTTGCTTCACTTAAAGTATGTGTGTTGACCAGCTCTATCAAGATGGGTGTTAATCCCATTCTTGTCCTTTATATGTGGAATGAGTTCAGACATGAGAGAGAAGAAACTGCAGGAGGAAAGAAGCTGAGATCAGAAGAGTAGAGAGAGACTAGGAAAAACCACCATGTGCCTTGCAATGTGACAAAGCTAAGGACCCTAGAATCCCTGGCAGCCAGGCACAGGATGTCACAGTCTTTAGGGAGAAAGCATTGTCTTGATTTGGACATTGTTTAAGCCTCAAAACTATAAGTCATGAATTTCCTATTGTTTAACCTGAACCATGGCATTGATATTTGCATGAGCAGCCTAGGAAATTGAGATAGATTTTGGTACCAGAACAGTGGGGTATTCATATTGCAAATACCAAAATGTGAAAATAATTTTGGAATTTGTTAACGGGTAGAGGCTGGAAAAAACATGAGGTGCATAATATAAAAACTTAGTTTTCTTTAAAAAGACTGTGGGTAGAAATATGGATGATAAAGGCACTTCTGATGAAGAGGTAGAAGGAAATGATTGTGTTATTGATAACTGGAAGAAAGGTGATCCTTGTTTTATAGTGACAGAGAACTTTTCAAAATTGTGTTCTGATGTGGAATGGAAGGCAGAACTTGAAATTGATGAACTTGGATATTTTGCAAGGGATATTTACAAGCAAAAGGTTCAAAGTGCAGCCTGGTTTCTCCTTGCAGATTTCAGTGAAATGAAAGAAGAAAGGGATAAGCTGAGAACTGAACACTTAAGGAGAAAAAAAAAAAAAGGAATTGGTGACTTGGAAAATTCTGAGTTTCCAGAAAGTGAACCCCAGAGAATAGTGCTCCATGTGAGGGTTTAACTGAACATGGGAGAAGCCAGCAATTTCTGTGGAAGTCAGAATTGGAAATTCAGTTATATAGGAAGGATCTGTGGAACATATTTTGTCTGATGGTTTGAACCCTGTGAACTACATGCAAAATGGCAAGGTTTTTCCAGAATTGCGTTGAATGGAACTACTGTCATCCTGAAAAATGGGACAGAAAATGGACAGATTGAAGGAAAAATAACTACAAGGTCAGAACCATAGAAGATGAGGCTGGACTGAGGACATCATGGGTGAAGGATATGGGCCCACCCATATGTGTAGAAAGAGTGAATCTGCCCCAGCACTTGGATAGGGTTTGCCTTCCACCACATTGCTCAGGAAGAGTGCAGCTACGCAAGTACTTGGAAAGGATAGAGCTTTTGGGCTCAGTATCCAACCTAGCTGTCTATTGTTTGGTCTATATACTTCCTTATTTCTTAAAACTCCATCTTTTGACAAAATATCACCTAACATAGAGCCTACATACAAAGAGAAATATCTAAAGATGTTCAATTCTCTTCTCTGGTAGATTTGTTTGATTCATTTATAACAAAGTCTGGAAAAATAATATCTGTAACATGTGTTATAATTATTGGTTTATAAATCAACATCAAATAAAAATAAAAGTAAATATTTGTTTCAAATATACTAAATATTTATTAGGTACTAATGTGGGAAGAAAATTTAGAGGAAATAAAGAGCTAAAAAATTGGCACAGTCCATGAAATTATATTACTTACTGTAAATTTTTGCAAAGTATGAATTAGTTACTATGTAACAAATGCCTTGATCTAGTTTAACTTCATTAATATGATTTTGGACTTAATTTTACAAGTTAGTAGAGAATTGCTCTATTAAAGCTTGTAAAGAAGCAAAATATAATATCTTGTGGGGAAAAAAGGGGGGGTAAATAAATATAGTTTTACTGTGGAAATTGTTTAAAGTACTATTAATGAATCTATCCATCCTTATAAATATTTCCTTTGTACCATTTTCACATTTGCCCTAATCTTAGAAATATACAAGCTTCCTTAAAGATAAGCCAAGGTACAAAATTAAATGCTATCATGCCATGAAATTACTAAGAATAATTTTGTCTTCTCAACAAAAACCATGTTACAGTTAATCTTATATGGAATATGGATCAAAATGTTGACCATATTTTCTTCCCTAAATAGACTGGCCACACCCATTTAAAGCCCCTGCTTTCATTCTCTTGATTGACTTGGAGTTAACATGCCCCCAGCTGCTATTTACAGACTGAGGTTGGACTAGGAATACTCCACCAGATCTCAGCTCTGAGAAATTTTTGATGGTATGGATTAATTATCTCTCACCTCACCTCTCACTAACACTCACACAATTAAATACAAATATGAATGGGGGAAAAGTAGTTTTCTTCCCACACAAATGTTTGCTTTTAGGCTAATGTACTTTCCAAATATCTGTTTGCCATGGTGGCAGGACTTTGGACAAAGAACCTCAGAATCAGTAAACATCATTAAAAATGACTAATCATCAAATTGGAAGCTGCTATTTTCATGCTTAGATGAGAAACACAATTCTCCTTCCAGATTTCATATGCATGCACATAAAATGGAAAAGAGGAATAAATGATGAGGTGAAAGTTTCTACAAAAACCCTCTGAATAGTATTTTATTTTGTTGTTCTTTATAGCACTGATTAGGACTCTATTTCAAAATCATATTATAATCAACAATATGTGTTTGCTCCTCTTGATTACCTGAATACCATTTATTACTGCCTTTCTAGAATATCCATGCAATATCTATCCTTTCATGGGTCAGTCATTTGTGATGTATATAAAAGCATGTCATTATTAGTTTAGTCATAATTAGATTCTGTAAATTTCATCACAAATTCAAAGCTTGGGATTACGTTTCCAGAGAAATTTTTCTAAGTACAAAGTCACAGAGATACTACCAAAATTTCAGTTTAACCTGCCTCTTCAACTGACTACTTAAACTGACAGCTCTAATTGCCCACTAGTGGACACATTTATGCATTGAAATTTCTAGTTCCATTGTTCTAAAACAAAGGATAAAACTGACTTCAGTAATCAGGCCTGAATTTAGAGGCTAATTGCTTCTTACACTTTAACCCTTAAAATGAGTGACTCTTCGAATTAAACAGAATCCTCTGCATATTTGTCCCAAACCAAGTGTTCTAAGGGAGTGAAAATAAAAAGAACATATTATTTTATGTGACTGAAAATGCCAAAGCAATGACCCCACCTAGTCTTCAATTTCAAGAGTTGTGAAATCTATGTTCATATTGTGTACTTGTTGGATTTATAATTTGTTCATTGCCCACTGCTCTCATTTGCATAAAAAAGAGGGAATGTTCAAAAACTTCTTGTTAAAGTGTCTGAATTTCAGCCCCAGAAAGTGCTGTTTAATGGGCATGTTTTCTCTCAGAAAAAATACCTTAATGTTGTTTGGCTTCAGAAAAATCTGAGTTTTGATCCTTAATCTAAGAAGTCAAATGACCTGAGGCCAACTTCCATTTTTCTTTCAGTATTATTATCTTCTTTAGTGTAAAGTGCATTTTGCAACCCACTAAGTTACTATCAGTGTCTAGGATATGCTCAATAGACAATCACTAAACACTTGTATGTTGTCTTATCATTTGGTTCCTTTGTAAAATGCAGCTTAGAAATGAAATTAATTATGTATGTTTATTAATGATTGCAGACACTGCCCTCCACCTTCCTTACACACTACATTTTCTAGGCATAAGGAAACAATGAAAATGCATCCTCAAAGAAAGATGAAACCATATTTAAATACCAGATATTATTACTTGTTTGGATTTCTCTGGCATTTGTCTAGCCTGCTAAACAAAAGAAATAGTAACTCATAACTCATGAGCTTTACTTCTGATTCCTGGACTGACTCTAAATTGTAGATTTTTTCACTCATTCTGATTTTTTCCAACCTACAACACCACTTTCAATTGGGTAATATTGGTGAAAAATAACAGTTTCAGGGAAAGTAAATTTACAAATATGCCTAAGTATGCCTACTTGATTGGACTACTAATTGAACAAACCATTTCATTTACATCATTTTGCCTATTTGACTGGACCACAGAAGGGGATCCCCCTTTACCAATCAGATGTGCTCCAAAGTCTAGGAAAGTCTTTACTCCATGGGTAATTTGGAAACCATTGGGGTTTGAATGAAGCATTTGAATGGTCAGCCATTTATCACTAATAGATTTAATAATAATATGCTGGCCTCCATAAGAAAAGTTGCCATTATATTTCTTCTCCCACAGTGAGCAGACTATATTTGACATGGTTGCTTGATATGCAATTTCTAGGATTTCCAGAGATTCTTATTGAGCAGGTTGTCTTTGTGGCTCCTACATATGCATTTTTACTGCACTTACAGGATTTATAAGCAGAGGTCTACAGACCACACTTTGGAGCGCTGTACATTAAATACCACAGATGCAGTGGATGAATTCATTTATAATACTTCTCATAGTTTCTGTAGACACATACACCTGGGATACATTGGCTGGCATGTCCTTAGAATCATGAAATGGTGTAATATTAAGGAGTCAATTCTGCAAATAAAAGCCATGTCTCTGGCACTGTTAAGGGCAACAACTACTTGCCATGGTGACAGCAACTATGTTTTAGGTGTTTCACATAGTAAATTTCATTAAAAATGATGAATTCACCATGAAAAGGAAATTTACAAAAATAGCTATAATTCATGAGCAAGGTTGTGAAATAGAAGAAGAAATAAAGAGGCAAAAACTAGCCTTAAATCTGTCATATCTCAGAGACCATATTTTTTCAGAGCTTATAAATACAGTGAGATGTCTGAATTTTGATGCTTCAAATTTATCCATTCATTTGGCTACTTTCAATTATGGAATCACTAATATTGATTAGATTATTAAAATTCCAGGAGTTATTACAATAAAAAGCATATTAATGAAGGCTGATGATAAAAAAGACATGGATAAAATATATCCCCAAGCCACAGAATATTTTAAGATTGCAATTCTCTTCCTTTCTCTTTTATTAGAATGAAGACATTTTTCCAATCAAAATTCTTTAAGTCACCATCATGACATGTTGGTATTCTTGGACTATTCTTTTTTCTATATAAGGTCCAATGACTATAAATAAAAAAATCATCAAAGAGATCCAGATAATAATTTCCTGTATAACTAAGCTTTTATATTTTAACATTTCTTAGAATATGTAAATATCCCCCTTTTCTAATCAGACTAGCTTCAGCAGAATTCTAGGAAAGTCTTTCAAGATATTCTGGTTACCTTTGCTACTCATGCAAATACTATGCAATGAGTTGGCTTAAACAATGGGAATTCACAGTTTTGAGGTTAGGAAAAGGCCAAATCAAGGTGTCATCAAGGCGATGGTTTCTGTCTGAAGATTAGCATTCTGGGGCTGACCGCCAGTGATTCTTGGCCCTGGAATTCTCTGTCACATGGCAATGTACAGGGTGATTTCTTCTGACCTCTCTTTCCCTTCTGGCTTTCATTGACCATCAGCTCTTGCTTCCTTTGCTCAGTTGCTAAAATATGAAAGTGCAGATATGATTTTTTAACCTGAGCATGATATGGCTATAATTTATGGCTAACATTGTGACAGGGGCCTATTTATAATTAGACTATTAATGAATATCCCACCCTCTATTTACAACACAATATAGAGAGTTTAAAATAAAACCAATCAAGTCAGCCTATTTCTTTATTCAGGAAAAAAATTACATGCAAAACACATCAAATGGGGTTTTCCCCTTTAATTGAAAATTTAATGTATTTTCTTCTTCCCTATGGCATTTATTCCCTGTGTTATTGACTTGGCAATTAATTCTTTATTACTAATCCATAAACTCTTTGATAAAAGGTCCATATTTTCTTCAGTTCTTATCCCCTACAGTGATATCACACTGTACATGGATGATGAAGGAAGAAAGGAGGTTAGAGAAAACAAGTGAGGAAAATTTTTTTTTTTTTAATAAACAAACATATTTTAAAGTTACCTTGAGTTTTGACAGCATTGCTTCTCCATTCTTTGGGTGTTTTTTTTTAAGATTTATTTTATTTATTTATTTCTCCTTACCCCCTCATTGTTTACATGTGCTGTGTCTGTTTGTTGTGTACTGGTCTTCTCTTTTTAGGAAACACTGGGAACTGAACCTGGGAACTCCCAAGTGGGAGGGAGGCACCTAATAACCTGAACCACCTCCACTTGCTGCTTTCTTGTGTCTCTCATTGTGTTTCCTCACTTTGTCTTTTGGTTGCACCATCTCACGGTGTCATCTTGTTGAGTCAGCCCATCTTCTTTAGGAGGCACTGGGAACTGAACCTGGACCTCTCATGTGGTAGGCAGAGCTCAGTTGCCTGAGCCACATCTGAATCTCTCTTTGTCTGTTTTAATCTAATTATACAAGACTAATCTCAGAAGCTTGTGATTTCAATTTGTCTGATAGAGAAAGCAAGAGAATTACCCTTCATAAAATTTAATTAAATATTTCTATCAATTATACTGAGTAAATATACAATCACAGACACTTCTGGTTAATTTGGCATTAAAAAAGATGGCATATATGAAAGCCCCTATTTGGATATGCAACACATTAGATTTGGTTAGCAAGCATAGCAGTTGTTTTTCCTAAGAACATAAGTTATTTCTTTTAATTAAAGGATTTACTTTTCTCTTAGCAATTTGTAATGTGTGATGCAATATAAACATAAAATAGTTACTGTATATCTTTCCTCAGCTTTCTTGGGCCAGATTCAGAAATAATTTGATTCAAGATAATTTCTTGAGAGTTTATTTACTTGGAGTAGAAGAAAAAATACTACTGGAAGTGTTGGTAATTTAAATAATCTATTTATCAATAAAGCATGCTACTTAGAAAACTCCTTAGAAAACATGGCGTGATGTTATGATACCTCCATTTCACCCAATGATTAACAAATGAAATTTCCAGTTACATCTTGAGAATATATGTGCCCAAATAATGAAAGCCACAAGCCTATAGAAGACACCCTTCATAGCATCAAGCACCAACCAAGAACCATTTTCAAACTTTCCCTAAAAGAATGTTTCATGAATTTTGGAGTCTGGGTGTGGTCCCTTCCCATTTCTCTTCTTTGCCTAGCCATATTTGCAGTTCAGCCACCAGAGCTTTCATTTTCAGGGTGTTTACATTACCTTGAAGTTATTAACCTAGTTGTGTTGCAGAATGTTTCAAATCAGGGCCAGAGGTTATAAATAAACAACAGTTATTTCAGGTTTGCCTGGCAAACAAGTGCCTGGATTCTGTTGACACCCCCAGAGACTGACTGCTGCAGTGCTGAACACCTCAAATACGGCTAACAGCAGATATTCTCAAGGAATACTAAGCAGATGCACTCCATGAGACAGTTATGTCTCCCATCAAGAGACATCTCCTGATTGCTATGGAGACCAGTAAATAGACTTCTCTGTCATACCCACTTGGAATAAACCACTGCTAACCTAAACCAAATCATTCCATTTTACCAACCAGATTGCATATCCTTCTTCAACTTTAACAGCTAAGTGACCAAAACAAAACAGGAGGTACTCACAGAAGAGGTGATATTTGAGACTGACATACCATTTCAACAAATCTTTCTGTATATTTAAAGTAACATCATTTCAAAATGACTTTCTTTGAATTTTTTCCTGTCTTTCTCATGCCTAGAAAAATAGTGTGGATTATTGGTATGAGGGATGGTTCAGGAGATATTTGGACTGAGTGCTTGCTATTATCTGTCCACTAAAGCCTCAGAGAACTTTATAATTGTATTATCTACTTAAACCAGTAGTTAACAAAAGAAAAATGATGAGCATTTTATTTGTATACTATGGACTTTCCTATAGATTATCTTCTAATATTGAATTCATATTAGAATTCTTTTTAAATATTTGGTGGTTATAACTGGGCAACACAGGTGTCAAAGGCAGATTACATAATATTTCAACATCATGAAATATCAAGTTTGGAGATTCAACTTTCTGCCATTATTAGAATTGTTTATTTAAAAATATGATTTAGAGACTATGCTTCCTTTAGTGTTAATGGCTCTTAAAATATAGTTGAGAAGCAGGAAGAGAAAACATTTTTGAACCTTTTAAAATTGATCAGGCCAGAATGAGAGTTCATTATTCTCTTTTAGGGAATTCTGTGCTCTGAAACAGTGCTGAATAGTATTGTATATGGGTCAGCAGCAGTCACATTAGTAAATTTAATTAATTGCAGCACAGGAAGCTACTAGAAATTGGTGAAAGGAAACACAATTGTTTCCACTAAATTTACTCAATAAGGAAGTAGAAAAATAAGATATGAAACAAAAATTAAATATCTCACAGAATACCCTAATGTTCAGTTCAATTTTACTAAGAAAACATGTTTTAACTCTTCTAAAAAAAGAATACTTGAACTCCTAACATAAGTAATACACCCAAACCTTTTCTCTCCATCCATTTTTCTGGGAACCCACCTAACTGCTCTCCTTGCTTTAACTTTGCACCTTTCAATCTGTTCTCCACAGAAAAGCCTGGGGTAATTTTTCCAAAGATCAAACATAATTACTCCCCTGCCCTTCTTCTCAGAGACCCCATCTCCAATTCCCTGAAGATAAAGTACAAGCTTCCTAGCATAGCATAAAAGGTCATCCACAATCTGATACATCACCAGGCCTAGTGTTTGTCATTCTGCTAAGAAACTATTCTCTCTGAACATCTCACAGGACCCTTGAATGAGTTACTTGTTCTTTCCCCTGAAACTTCACTCATGAAGATCTGTCAGCACAGAACACTTGTCTACAACCCCCCTATCATTGACTAACTTTTATTCATCCTTTAATTATAAACTTAATTGTTCAGGAAGCTTTCTCTTAATGCCCATCCTGCCTCCCAAGACTGCCAACCTCATGGCAGGTAGGAATGGGGCCTGCAGCTCCAGCTGCAGGTTCAAGATGCTGTTGCCAAGGTGGGACATAAAGACCTATTCTTTCAAACCCTGGGTGGCTGTGATCTGATCACAGATCTCTACTTTTGATCAGCTACTTCAGATCAATGGAGACCAGCAGCCATTGTTCCAACCCACACTGGCCAAAGTGCCAGAGGAATCTCAAGGACAATAACATTCCTCAAAACAATGGAGAACTGTTAAAGGGCTGTATTAAAAGGGAAAGTGCTGAATGAAGATAGCTCAGCTTCAAAATTTATAGAAGCTCCTGGCATCATGCTGGCCCTGTCCCTACTCCCTCCAAAATGCAGGTGGAACTACCTTGTACTGCCATTGTGGCTTTGTTCAGTTTTGGCTACCTGGCTCTGTTCTAGAGTGTATACCAGTGTTCATGTATGTCTGTAGGATGGAAGTCTGAGAAACTAAGCCAGGAAACTTGTCATGGGCTCACACTCCCAGAGTTTGTACTGAGGGCAGAGAAGCATCTTGCAAACAGCTGGAACAGTGTTTTAAAGGATTAAGTTGAAATGGCCAAAGGCAAGGACTACCAGCATTAACTACTCAAGAGAGCACCCAGGAGAAGGAAGAGGTCTATTTCAAAGTGAGAAGAGGGGGCATTCACTGGAACTATGTAAACTGTAAACAGGGAATTCCTAAGGCCTCTACCAAGCACAATATGAGGAAAAGAAGCCTGCTCCATGGCTCAGGCTCCATGAAGGCTCAGATAAGACAGAAAAGGCCGTGCACTTCTCATTTGCCTGGAGCTGATCTTCATAAGTGCTCCAAAGGAGACCAGCAGCCAAAACAAAGCCAGTTTGCAAGGACTGTGAAAGGTATTTTTGCCTTGGTTTGTTTGTTTTGATTTGCTCTTGGCAATCAAGAAAATCTTTATCGTATCACTAGCTGCAGTGAAACTTAAGGAACAAAAAGCTCAGGGACTAAATCCCAGAATTAGCACTTTAAAATATTAAAATGTACAGGGTGCAACAAAAGATTGCAAGACAAACAAAAAGAGAGGAAATTGTTGCCTACCCAAAGGAATAAGATAAATATCCAGAAACTATCAATCAAGAGGACCAGATGTTCTATTCGGGTTGAGAAGTTTTGGTTATGGATGTTTGTGATGATAGCACAACACTGTGAATTTAATTAACAGAACTGAATTATATATTTGAATGTGGCTAAAAGGGAAAATTTTAGGTTGTGTATATATATATTATATAGAATAAAAAAATTTTAGGTTGTGTATATATATATTATATAGAATAAAAATGTTAAAAAAAGCACATAGGACTGGACAACACAAACAGTGAACTCTATTGTAAATGATGTAAATAAAGGATTACTCTGAGGACAGAACCACAAGTTGTAGAATATCATTCCCATTAAGAAAGGCTAAGTCTTATTTACAAAAGTGACAATACACACAAATGCTTTTCAGATTTTGTTCCATTAGTGATTGTCATATGCCTATTTGCCCTCTTTTTATACTTTTTTAGAGAAGTTTTAAGCTTACAAAACACTCATGTGTAATGTGCTGGATTCCCATACATGACCCCTCCACCAGCACCTCACATTGCTGTGAAACATTTGTTGCAGAGTAAGAAAGAACATGGTCAGGCTATTACCTCCATAGTGACTAACTATGGTCCATACTGTACACTTGGTATATTTTTCCATTCACTCCCTATTAGTAACACTATGTATTAGTATTGCACATTTATTATAATTCATGAGTAAACACTCCCATATTTCTACTGCTAACCAAAGTCCACCTTCTACCACATGGTTCACTGTGTTATATTTCCCCTCTTTTTGGAAAGGACTATTGTGTCTTGCCTCTGTCACTGTATCTTGAGAATGTGTGATGGGGCAAGGAGGGAAGCAATGCTTGCTTCTATAGTTTGCAGTTCTTCACATCAAGAGGAATTGTGCCCAATGAATGTGAATTGAATCCAAAGAGCTTTATCTGCACCTGGGACATGATTTAATATGAGGTGCTGGACCTCAACCCTGAGCCTAATGATCTAATATGATAAGACTTCTGTGAGATAGTCTTAGGAGCGAGTGATTATAATTTCCATGTGAGATAAATGTAAATATATGTGTCCAGAAGGCAGACTATGGTAGTTTTAAAACATGGCCATAAAATAGTTGACTCTTCTCTATCAAAGGTGGGGCTGATGTATCCTGCACTAGAATTGAGGTGAGTTATTATTCAGCAAGTAGAATATGACAGAAGTGGTGCTAAGTGAATTTGAAAGCTAGGTTGTAAATGACCATGCATCTTCTACCTTGTTAAAGGAGAGTCTGAGCAGTCTGGCTGCCATGCTGGAGAGATATTTTGCAAGCACTTGGTTGACAGTTGCAGCTGAGCCCAGTCATCCAGTCATTCCCGTCAAGGCACCAAATGTGTCAATGAAGCCATCTTGGATGTGCCAGATCAATCTTCTGCCACCTGAATGTGATGAATGTGTTCCATCAAAACCACATAGAAGAGAAGAGTTATGGAACTGAGCCTGCCTGAATTCTAAACTCAGAAAGTATTATATATAATAAAATGTTTGTTTTTTTAAATCACCAAGTTTTACGGTCATTTGTTGTGTAGTCACAGATAAATGAAACACTTACTAAAGCTTCTAGAGTACATACCATGCACTTCAGGCCACGCAACAGGAGTCCCACCATGGGGATTATGACTGACATTTGTTAGAATGAACTAAGTAATATGGGGGAGGATGCCAAGATTAGCCTTTTAAAAAAGGTGTCATCATGCCACTAAGCTAAGAAAGATAAGATAAAGAGCATCTATATTTCTCTTTCCTTTTTCTTTCTTTTATTTTTTTTTAATTTATCACTGAACAATATGTATAGGTACCCAAAAATAATATAAAATAATATAAAAACCACTCAGATTTGAACTTGACTTCAAAATCTGGAGACAAACATTAATATGACATTGTAAGGGCAAGAAATGGAGACTACTTCTGTGCATATGAACACTTAGAAATTTAAAATGAGGGAAATTACTTCTCTAATCCCACTTGATGAACTTGCATTGACTAAACCCTCCTCCAAAGAACAAGTAGAAATCTTGATTTAAAAAATTTTTTAAAACTATTTGAAGGCATGAGGCAGCTGAAAATGCATCAAGGACTTGAGGAGTTAATACCCCAGAAAGAAGGAGTATGCAGAAAGATTAGACCAACATTCAGTGCCACTTATCTATGCAGCATTTGCTGGTGCCTAAACAGTGACCAAGAGCCTAAAAGACTGAGCGGCTTAGTAGAACTCTTATAGTTAACCCCTATATCTCTCCATATGCAGAAATTTAGATGGATCATAGAGCCAAATATAAAAACAAGAAACTGAAAACTTCTTGAAAAAAAATATAGGAGAATATTTGGGCAGGACAGAAAAGCATAAATGATACCAAAAGAAAATGACAAATTGAACTTTGATAGAATTAGAAATATCTGCCTATCAAAAGACACCTTTATGAAAATGAATAAGCCACAGACAAAAGACTTAAAAAGACACAAATAAGAAAAAAAATTATATTTAAAAAGCCAGAAAAAAAAAAACACGTGAAAAGATGTTCAATATCATTTGTCACCAAGGAAAAGCAAAATAAAACCACAATGAGATATTTTTTCAAACATGATAGAATGGCTAAAAAAATAGAATATAGGTTAGGTGTGAAGCAACTGAAACTCTCTTTCTTTGCTTGTAGGCATAAATGATATAATCGCTTTGGAGGATTGTTTGCCTGGTTTTGATAAATTAAACATACTTCTATCTTATGACTCTGTGCATGTTGTTGTCAGGGTGCAGTGCAAAAGATGAGTCAGACAAGTTGATGCATATGAAGAAGAGGGCTGCAGCTCACTCAGGCAAAAACAGCCCTGAGATCACTGTGACCCTTTCTTTTATTTAGCTTAAAAACAATGCATAAATTCTTCCCCCGTAACCTTGCTCTCCCACTATGTTTCTCTTACTACAGCAAGCACACTGCCTTCTCTGGCAGTCTACCAAGGGTCATAAGTATAAACATTGTTTCTAGCCCTAAATGCCTTAGTCTATCTAATATCTCAGCTTGGTGCGTGAGAGCGCTACCTGTTCCTGTATTACTAGATAGCTTTTCTTAGGAATTTATACAGTAACTTCTTAATGGTGGGTTCATCTCACTCTGCTTTCTCCTATTGATGCCTGCAGTAGGCAGAGACCTTGGAGACATTTACTAACATGTTTCTGCCAGCAAGCATGCTTGTTGAATGCTTAACCCTTTATGCTCTGATTCTCAGCATCTTCTCCAACAGCGCATACAGTCCTAGGCATTTACTCAAGAGAAATGAAAATACATGTTCAAAGATTTTTGGAAGATTATTTACAGCAGTCTCATTTATAATAGCCAAATATTAGAAATATCCCAAATGTCCAGGAATAAAACAATGGATAAGCAGATTGTAGTTCAGCCTGACAATGGAATACTACTCAGCAATAAAATTTGAATTAAGTATAGATATATGGATAACTTTTGTTCCATAAAGTCTACTTCTAGAAATTCCAGAGGAAATAAATTAGGAAGATATTCAAATTTTAATTAATTATGAGATATTTCCTGAAGTATGTGCATAATAGTAAATAATTGAAACAATTGAGGTGCCTCAAATTAGGAAACCGGTTAATTTAACAATGGAATAATATAAATTAAAATTGAACTGTAGGGAAGCGGATGTGGCTCAAGTGATTGGGCTCCCATCTACCATATGGAAGTCCCCATGTTCAATTCCTGGGGACTCCTGGTAAAGGCAAGCTGGCCCATGACACAGAGAGTTGATGGCCCACGCCATGGAGAGCTGATGGCCAATGCTGCGGAGAGCTGCTGAAGCAAGATGATGCAACAAAGGGAGACACAGAGGAGAGACAGTGAAAGATGCAGCAAATAAGGGAGCTGAGGTGGCTCAAACAATTGGCTGCCTCTCTCCCACCTGGGATCAGTTCCCAGTCCCTCCTAAAGAGAAAGATGGGAAGAAAAGAAAAGCAGATATGGAAAGAACACACAGTGAATGGACACAGAGAGCAGACAGCAAGCACAAAAAACAACAAGGGGGGAGTAAATAAATATTGAAAAAAATTTAACTGTAGAACTTATTTTGATGGAAAACTAGGTGCAATAGAGTATTTGAACAAAAAATCTTATAATGTAATATATATATTACAAGTTATAGACAATGGGTACATGCACATATACAATTGAATTTAGAATAATATTTGAGTATGTGTATATATGAATACATTTGTGTGTGATGTATGTTGGTTCCAAGCATGTACACAGTGTGTGTGTACCTATGGAAGATGAGTGGTGGGGAAGGGAAATAAAGTTCTAGAGTTTATTTTTCACAATGACATTGCTGAACCATGTTTTGTCTTTAACAAATGTTAATTGTCAATGTAATAAAAAACAAACCATAAAGCAATAAAAATTCAGTGTTCAAATCAAATAAAATATTTCATTATATGCATTTTATATTATGCTACTTACTAAATGAATCACAAATTTTCATTAGATGTTTTAAAACCAGTGCACAACTATCATTTCTCCCAAGTCTGATGTGAACCCCATCCATATATCTGTTGAGAAAACACAAAAAGAGGAGAAAGCTGTGGATTTTTTAATTACTTTTTGATAGGTAACTATACCACACTATGCCCAGCCCCTCCTATTTCCAGCAGTTAGGAGGTATTATTTCCAAGCTGAACTCTCTTTAGAACACTTTTTTTTCCAGAGATATTATTTAATGGAAATGCCATTATATTCTAAAAAGTTTTAAACTTTCTATATAAGCAAGATATACTAGTAAACTTGACATTCAGAAATAAAAATCATATTTCAATACTGCCATTCTTTTCCCCATATCATACCCTTTAAATTTTTAATTAAACAAAAAACATAGAAAAATGTACACTCCAGCTCAGCACCCTAGGGAGAGAAAGCTGCTACATATCTGTCAATTTTCATATTTTTACTCCAGTGTTATACCTAAAGTTATTGTCCACAATAATTGTAAAAACTAGTGTTACAAATAGGCCCTAGAAGGCACAGCTTCTAGTTAAATCTTTTTATAGGAACCACTCAATTGGGTCTCATTATTATGATGATTTCAACAACAATGTCTTCAGCACCTATTTGTCCACTCTCAAATTTTAGTAAGAATCATTTTAACTTAAAATGTATCTCTGAGCTGATTTCTTTGGTCAGAATTTCCACTGGTCAGAAACAAAATTTTTCAGTCTTAACATTTGAATCTCAGGAAAGAGTGACAAAGACTTTTAAAGAGTAGTTAAATTGCAAGACTTTCACATTTTGTGCAGAAAATATTTTTGAAATGATTTTTGTGTCACACAGAAATAACAAAGTCATATAAATATAAGTATAAAATTATCATAACAGACTTAGAATAACTGAAATGAACATATAAAACAAAAAGCCTTTAGGGGAACTAAAGAGAAATAATGAGAACCAGATTTCATGAACTGGTGAAATTACCAAAATTTTAAAAAATAATTAAAATAAACTTTGACTTTCAGCTCTTTAACAGTTTTGTTTATTCTCTATAATCTCAAATTTTGCTATAAAATACTAGTGTCTGTGACATATCTCTTTATTCCTTCCCAACTGCAAAGTTGATATTTTCAAGCTACTTCCAGAAAATGAGAATTTTATTAATCAAATTATTTCACAAGTATTTTTAAACTAACCACAAATGTAGCAAGTATCTCATTTCAAAAAACTTATGTCCTCAAGTAGAAGGCAGAAAGTTGTATTTTCCAACACAGTTTGTCTTTATGAGGAGGTTCAGGATATACTGGAAATCTGTCACCCTAGAAAAACAATAAAATTTCCCTCTCAGCACCAACTAGAACCCCACTTCAAACTGCGTATGTCAGAAAAGGTTTCTCTGCTCCTCTCAGGTCCCTTTCACTGAGGTTTTGTCTGACAAGAGCAAATCCCAACTCTGGGAAAGACTCCTAGTTCAGAATTTTTTTGCCAAATATTTTTGTCCCTAAGGGTAACTAGCACAGCAGAGATTTTCAATAAATACCAATAAATACCACATTTTTGTCAGAGAGCCAAGCAATCCTACTGGAAAGCACCATATACCTGGAATCTATGAATCATTTGTCTAGGAAAACTTTCTATGTCTGCCATAGCCTATTTATTAAGTCTTCAATGTGAAGTCTGGTGTATAAAACTAAAAAAAAAAAAAATCTAAACTATGAAAAAAGCAAGGTTCAGAACAGTGTAGATAGTATGTTACCCCTAGTATGTAAAATAGAAGATGCTTCAAGATAACTAGCCCAGAAGAAACAGGTAACATTGACTGCATCTGAGAAGGGTAGCTGGGAGCATGGAGGATAAAAGAGAAGGGGCATTTCTTTCACTGTATTCCCTTTGGTAGTATTTGCATTTTTTGTGGAGTGTCAGAATCATTTTTAAGGAAAACAAAAGCCCAAAAATGAAACATTACTGAGAAATACATTTCCTGTGAAAGCCAATTTGCTCAATAGTATTTAAGAATCTACTGGGTATAAATTCCCATATGTAATTTAGACAGACAATAATCTGATGAAATGAATTTGATGAAAAGCTTCAATGGAATGTGAATTGGATTATTTTAATTTGTGCCTGCACATAAATCTATATAACCATCCTCCCAGACTACACCTATTTTCAGAATTTTCTACACACATCCACATGGCTTTTTCAGGATTTGGGCATGTTATTTCTAGAATGTGACACAAATAACCGATAGGGAGAAATGTTGAAGATTGTGGTTTGTTTCCCCCCAGAACTGTTCACCTCCAGTGAAGGAGTTCTCTTTGGTATATCACGTTCCTAAGCAGTCAGAAAGTGACTCTCTGCAGAGAAACTCCAAATATGACAAAGTGCTCTACTATCTAAAGATAGGACCTTCCAGATGTAAATACACTTGTAGCAGGACCCTACAGACTGAAAAACAAAATAAACAAAAACAAAATAAGAAACAACTGATTGTAAAATCATTTCATGAGAATTGCTACACAAAGTTCTGTGGATAAAATTACATGAGATGAAATATCTGGCCTGAAAACAGAGTAAATAATAATCATCTGGAAAAATTATAAACACATCTTCAGTTTGGATAACTAATCAATGTGGAGATTATGATAATGGGTTTCACCTTTTTAAAATATGTTTGAACTTGAAAAATAAAAAAAAATAAAAAATAAATAAAATGTAATATCAAGTGGCTTTTATGTCCATAGATGTTAAAATGCAACTATTTTCACTTACCCTGTTGTCTAGGAAAGCTTGAAATGCAAGGCTTTATACTATTTTTTATACAAGCTAATAAGTACATTTAACAATACAGTTTGAAATTGACCAAAAATCTTAAAAGCCAAACTGCAGTTTTCAGAAGGATCCCAGCAACCACTTTAATACATAGAGATATTCTCCTTTGTGTGGTGTTAGTCAAAAAAAAAAAAAAAGTAGGCAATTCCAGTGCATCGAGGCAGAAGTAGCCCAAGTGTTTCAAGTTCACGAAAGACTAGGTATCATCTGAGTATTGGGGAGTGCCTCTATATGTTTTCTCTCTTCTTTGGATTTGGATACTTGGAGCTAATTTGGGAAGTGCCCGTTTTTTGCCCACAGAATGATGCTTAAGGGACTGGCCATCCTCAGAGCCCAGTCGCTGAGCCCCTGTTGAACCCTAAATTAGCCTACCCATAGGCCTTCATGGCAACCAGAGTAACTTAGAGAAGAGAATTTTCCACTGTCCCCTAGGTGTCCTATCTAAAAAGCACACAAACTCCCTCCCTTGAGCAATCTTCCAAGGACAAGGACATCCCAACCCTGCAGCTATGCCCCGGGCTATCAAGACGCCGCATACCAAGGGAGTTAGGCAGACACTAGCTAACCGCCAAGATCTGCTTCTGTACACCCTGCTTCGCAAGAACTGCGTCTGGACCCCCTATAAAAGGGAGCCATTTTAGAACCTCGGGGCTGCAGGTCTCTCCTGCGTGAGAAGTGCTGCAGACACCCGCGGGTTTAGCTCAATAAATTGTATAAAATTGGTTAAGTCTGAGTGTGGTCGATCTCCTGGGTTATAACACCCCAAGCACACGATGCCCTTCTCCGCGTCCGACATCCTAAGCCCCATCGAGGAGACCTACAGGAAGTTGCGCGGCGTGAAGGCCGCCCGGTTCCTCCTCGCAGGCTGCGGCCACGGCAGGCAAGCAGCCACCACACGCCGTGGCGGGCCACAGCGCGGCTCCGAAGGCAGCCACTTACCACAAACCACCCTGCGTCCCGCAGTTCCCACAAGGCACCATGGGCGGTTACTGCAATGGCAGCCAGGGAAACATGGGCGAGCTGCCCGCCTACCCAGACTGCATGCCAGAGGGCACGGCCGCTGACACTGGTTGGTAAGGCGCCAACCCGGACCCAGGCTGCTCCTCACGTGTGCTGGCCGGCGAGGGGCGCGGGTTTTCCCGCCACAACCCGGAGCGCGCAGGCGAATGGAGCGGCTGGGACCTCGACCAGGGACGCGGGCTGTGTCAGGGCCCCGGCCAGCGGGAATGTTCTCCTTAGAACACTTTTTAAATCACTTTCTATTTATAGCTGGTTCAGCATTTTCTGAGGTCTAGATAATAAATACTTTTGGCTTTGAGAGTCATCACTCTGTATTACAACTATAAAATCCGCTGTTATGCTGTTCTACTGTTTTATTGTGAGAGCAGCCACAGACAATACGAAAATGAATTGTGTAGCTGTGTTCCAGTAAAAGAGGCAGTGGGCTGGGTTTGGCATGGAAGCCATGGTTTCCTGACTACTGCCCTATATAATATAAATAATCTTAACACTGATAAAAAAAAAAAAGAATAGTGAAAATCAAGAATGAATAGAATAGGAAGCACACGGAAAAGAAGAGACATGGAATAATAAAATAAACAGAGCCTATATATTGAGTCAGCATTTTGTAAATGTGAAATATTTATCAAAATGCTAAGAATGCTTTAAGTGTTTTTATTTTATCAATATACAACCACTAGCAAATAGTTTTGAAATATTTAAGTCAAAGTGGAATCTTGTATGAGAGGAAGATGTGCATTTGAAGTCTTTTTTAAAAATAGGTAGATAGATATCTATGGAAAGATATACCAAAGCTATAACAGTTCTAGTCAAAAACTATTTTTAAAAAATGAATAAAATTCTTTCTAAAAATGAAAACACGAATCCATGTTCATTTAACAATTTTTTTTTCTATTATCTTAAAACTAGTATAAGAAGAATAATTTTTCTTGGTATGTATTAATATCCTTTAATGAATTTCTCAACATATATGTCTTTCATATCATGCTGATGTATTGATCTGAATTATATATTTATTCAATAGTCATTATTTTTACTTTCTAAATAAAGTTGCCTGAAATCATCAAATTTGCATTTTTGCAATTTGCAAATTCTTGACTTGTAACTGATTCTTCTGTGTAGACCACACTATTTTAAATTAAGAATCATTCTCTACATAAGTTTGAAGGTGAACAGAACAAATTCTGATAAATGCAAAATACTCCCAACTTAAATGTTTACATATTGAACTTTGTAAATATTTCAGCTTAATATGTTTATTATACTACTGTGTTTTTACCTCCTGAATGCCTTTCTTTATAACCATTTTTACAATATAAATGTCGTCTCTTTTTTATATTTTATTTTACATCCTTTACCAAATACAAATGCTGAAAACTAGTAGAACTTCTCCAACTTGTCCCTTTCCAGTACAGAATATAAATTTATTCAGTTAAAAATAGGAGCTCTTATTGAAAAAAAAATTCCCAAAAGTTAAGATGTTCCAAAAAGCAATTATAGAATTTCATATATAAATCCTGCATAACATTTGAGGAATCGTATTTAAATTGTTCTGAATTTTGTTTACTTTTATAAGAATGTACTACAATAATTTCATGCTCATTAGCTTGGTTTTCAACAATGCAATTTGCTTAAAAATGCATTATGAGCTGAAGTTTTTTTGTTGTTCCATTCATTGAATACATTGATTAAGGTTTTCCAACTTATTTTGAATAAATGTTACAAAATTTTAGATTACTTGTTTTCATATATAGTACAGTGCCACGATAGGACATTTAGGTTTATTTACAAAGTCTTAAGTGCCTATGTCTAATATCTGATTGATGGTGGCCAGCAAGAAGAAAGACTCTTATTCAGAGGAGGTCCCCACATAAAATTTTGTAGTTTTGTTACTCTAAATTGTGGATATATTTAAAAGTTTATAAATTTTGACAACTACTGCTTCCATTACCATCGGTAGAATATGAACAATGATAAATTACGTGCTTTCCATGATAAATACAAAGTGTAGTATTCAAAGTTTACTTAATTGAATAAGAATATTGTTTTTCCTGTGAAGCTGTCCTCCACAATTTTAAGACAGCAAAAACAATTTTATTTTGAATGTTTAAACTTTTAAGTGAATTTTAACAAAAGCATCCCTATTAATAGTAGATATTTCACATTTGACAGAATGAACATAAAAAGCTTGTACTTGATGCCATAAATTGGATAGAAAAAACAAATTGACCCATCATTGGAATTACTTTAACTGATTTTCCATCGGAAGGATCTGAACCCATGGATATAAACCTGTCATCACTTAATGATGGGAGATGTGCTACTGTCAATGCAGCCAACACATTCACAAACAATGCTTCAGTTTTCATACCTGCAGAAGAAAATCTGGAATAAAAATTATATAAAATTCATTTCAACAGTCATTTTATCTAAATGAGAAATGATATTTCACAGAGTGATATATAAACATACCATGTGTAGCTGCATCTTAAATCACAGTCTTCAGGCACATTGTTCTTAATTAAACTATTAACTTTTGAAGTAGTTACTGATGTCCATGTTACCCTGAGCCATCCATCTAGTGGTCTGGAAAGTGCATGCCTCTCACAGGTTACAAACTTGCTACAGCATAACTCTTTTTGGGAACAATGAATACTTCCTTCACAAACCAGGAAATGAGTTGATTGTCCTCACTGTTCTTGGGAGGTATTAGTTACTTTGTAAAGGGAGAGAATTAAAAAACTACAAGCAGATCATGACAGAGTCTTTTCTCTTATTTTCCTGGATTTAATCATGTATCAAAATGAAACCTCCAATAATTCTACACAGCAAAGCCTGAAAAATCGGGAGGTCTATGAAACATGAAGAAGTGTATTTTCCATCAAATAATTAGAAATTGTAATTAAATAATAATATGTTTATGATATGGTCAAAACATAAAACACTTAAAATAAATTAAACAGATACAGGCAAGGCTTATAGACTGAAACCTACAAAATATTGTTGAGAAAAATCAAAGACCTAAATATAGACCTAAAAGTTATGTTAGTGGATTGGAAAATTTATTATTAATAAGATATTAATTGTCCAAAGTTGATTTATAGATTTGCAGCAATCTCAGTCAAATATCAGTGGATTTTTTGTAGACATTAACAGCTGATTCTAAAATTTATATGGAAAGGCAACAGAACTAGAAGACCCAAAACAATTTTGGAAAAGAAGAAATGGGCATTAAAATAGATGACAAAACTTTACACTAATGAATTTCAAAACATTCTAGAAAGCAATAATATACAAGATAGTGTGGTACTCATGTAAGGATAGACATTTAAACCAAAGGAACAGAATAGAATGTATACCTTTTTTTTTTCAATTCATTTACAACAAAAGTGTCAAGGCAATTCAACAAGAAAAGGATATGCTTTAACATATGATTCTGGAAAAATTAGATAGCCACATGCATAAAGAGAACCTCCACTCTTACCTCACACTATATATAAAAATCACCTAAAAAGGGATGAACTAAATATGTAAATGTAAGTGTTAAAACTATAAAGTTTTAAGAGGAAAATGTAGAAGAAAACTTTTGTTACCCCAGGTTAGGTAAATAATTTTTAAAATATGACACAAAAAGACATGGTCCATAAAATTTAAAATTGCTAGATTGAACATTATTAACTTAAAAATACATTCTTTGTGAGAATAAAGAAAAGACAAGAAAAAAGTAGAGAAAATATTTACAAAACATATATTTGATAAAATATTCTTACACAAAATATTAAAGAAACTATCATAATTCGACAATAAGAACAAAAAATCCAATTTAAAAATGGTTATATGATTTGAATAGGCACTTACCCAAAGAAGACATACAGGTGAAAAATAGCTCAACATTATTAGTCATTAGGGAAATAGAAATTAAAAATACACTGAAATATCACTCCACAACTATTAAAATGCCTAAAAACTAAAACCACAGAAAGAAAACAAGAAAAACTCACCATACTCTTTGCAGGCAAGGATGCAGGTAACTGGAATTCTCATCCATTTCTCCTGTGGAATGCATAATGCTTCACCAACCTTGGAAGACAGGTTGACCCATGATAGGACTGGGTAATCCCAGTTCTAGTTAAATACCCAAGAAAAATGAAAATATGTATGTGCAACAAGACCTATATGCAAATAATTATAGCTATTATTCATAATTGTTAAAAAATGGAATCATAACAAATATCCATCAAATGGTGACTAGATAAAAAAATTGTGGGAGGGACATACAGTAGAATACTATTCAGCAACAAAAAGTAATTAACTATTGATATATGCAATAAAAAGAATTGATCTCAATACCACTATGCTAAATGAAAGAAGCCATAAACAAAAAGCTATGGTACATGATTTCATTTACATGACATTCTGAAAAGGAAAAAACTATCAGGTCAGAAAATGGATCAATGATTGCCAGGGACTGGAGGTAAGATTAGGAGTTTGGTTGCAAAGAGGCAAAAGAGAAAGTTTTGTGGTTATGGAATGTTAAATCTTGATTGTGGTTACTACACAACTGAGGGGTTTGTCAAAAGTCATCAAACTGAACACTTTGAAAGGGTGAATTTTATTGTATGTAAATTCTATTGCAATAAACCTAATTTTAAAAAGAAGTGTACAAAGAAGTAAACCTCATTTGAGCTGTTCCCTCCTCTTGGAAATAATTCCTGCCTCCACCATTTTCACCCCTGCTCCACATGCCAGTAGTTAAATGGCCTTGCTTCTTTTCTCCATCAACTTGATTTGCCTCTATACTAGTGCTCAGAACACTGTTAATTATACTCACTGATTTTCCTGCCTGTTCCCCCCTCTAAATTGGGACCCTTGAGGGTGTATCCCATAAATCTGTATCCCTATGCCTAAAGTCATGTTTATCAAATGAAGATATTAAATAATGATGGGAAAGGGGAAGAAAGAAGGAAAGAAGCAGAAAAAATAGTCTCTCTTTAATCATTTTCTCTTCCAACCACCCTTTGTATTTCCTAGGCTGCTCAACCAAACACCATGAAATGGGTCACGTTAAACAATGGGAATATATTCACTCACGGTTTGAGGCTGGGAAAAGTCTAAATCAAGGCATCATCTAGATCATGCTTTCTCACCAAAGACTGTGTTCTGGGGTGGATGCTGGTGATCCTTGGTCCTTAGTTTTCACATGGCAAGGCATATGGTGGTGTCTCAGGTTTTCTCCCTTTTCTTCCCAGTTCCATTGAATTTCACCTTCTTGCTTCCTTTGACTTTCTTTCTTCTATCTGAATTTCATTCTGCTTATAAAGGACTCCATTAATAGGATCAAGACTCATCCTTACTTAAGTGGGCTACACCTTAAATAAAGTAACCTCAACAAAAGATCCTACTTACAATGGGTTCACAACAGAGGAATGGATTAAATTTATGACCATGTTTTACTGGGGTACACACAACTTCAAACCATCATACCTTGGGATAAAATTTCATTTCTTCTGCCAGTCTGTAGACACCAAAGCTAACGTTAATTATAGAAATGCCCTAGATTTATATGGTAACTTTCCTCTATAGATTATAGTTTATTCTACAACCTTAGTATAAACCTGGGTGTGTACCACTTGTTGGTTACATAGGTATTAACTCTATTTTTGTCTCTAAAATAAGCCCAAGATCCTGCTAAATATCAATTGAAAAATAGCTTGAGTGATGTAGTAGGGCATATTTTTCTATATTCTGCAATAAGCATATATAAACATTGAAAGAGAACCTTAACTTGTAGGTGGAAAGACATACCACACAATCAACTTGTTTAAATTTTATTTCCTACATGAATCAACAAAAGCCATGATATAGTGCCTTCCAGGATAAGTATTCAAAAATGCTACAGATGCAAACTGCTGAATTATCTTTACTCTCACTCTTTTCTTTAATAATATATCCATGTTATTTCAATAATACAATATGTAAGGTCTGAGAAAACAATAATATGTCTGTGCATGTAAAGATATAGAAGAAATCAATTACAATATAATAGAAAGCATTATATTTTCTTACATACATTTTGTTTAAAGTATTAAAGGCCACTCTATACAATAGACTCTAAAATATATTTACCTGAAAACAAACTACATTAAAAAAACAACAAAAAAACAATTATCACTGTTCTGAGATCAATATCAGGTTTGCATTTCTAACTTCTTTCGTAAATTTTTGCTTTTGGCCTTATTTAGGCTTAAAGTTGTGAGAAACAATAATTAAATATTAGCCCATCAAATAATTTCCTTATATGGGTCTCAACTGCTGGGTACAAATACAAAATAAATTATTCATTTAGGACACTGTGATTTGTGTCTCAAATGACCTGTCTTAATTGTCCTTTCATTTCCATGAATATTAGTAGAAACATTGGCTAACTTTAAAAAGAGCTTTCAAACACATAACAACAGTAATATTAAACAGTCAATAATATTTGATACTTAATATGTGCTTGCTAAGTGTTTTACATTCATTCCAAATACTGAATGAGGGAGGTATTCATGCTATCCCCATTTTGTGGATGAAAAACCTAAGGGAGATAGAGATGAAGAAATTTTCAGTATTTTTCAGCTAGTAAGTAGTTGACCTGGTCTTGAAGGAAGGGCCTTTCACCTCCTAAACCTACACTTTAAATGAATATGATATTGTGTCTCATGTATAAGCTGGTGGGTTGGAAAATTGTTTTCCTTAGAAACCATGATATAGACATTGTTTATAGGAGTGACCAAAAAATCACATTTTATCTATATAAAAGTAACCATATTTTAATACAAAATCTGAGTATAATATCTATAGTTGTTTCTAAGAAGCAATGCATTCTAAGGTTTTTCTTCTTGGCACATGGGAGTAGATTTTCTATTTATATAGTTGGACAATGAAATCTCATTCATAAATTTTACCTTGTTCCCTATTAAACCTGAATACAGCTGTGTATATGGAGCTTTACAGTATAATAACTGAATAAAATAAGAATCATTGTAGTAACATTGGGGGAATGGGTATAGGTAATTCTTGAAAGACTAAATTAACTATAATGAGTATACTAGAAGATGAGAACTGATTCTGTGTTTATTTTTTAAAACTTTTTTATTGCAGTAGAGACAAAATTTTCTAGTAATCTACAAACCACCATCTGTCTCTATGAAGTTTGGTTCTTCATGGTATTTCATATAAGAAAGATTATACTTTTCTTTTTTCTGGCTTATTTTGCTCAATATAATGTCTTCAGTGTTCAATCATGTTTCATTCCTTTTTATGGCTGAATATATTGCATTTTATGTATAAAACACATTTTTTATTCATTCTTCCATTGATGGACATGGGTTATTTCCACCTCTTGACTATGATAATGAATAGTGAGTAATAATGGTGCTGTAAACATTGGTGTGCAAATATGTGTTTGAGTCCCAGCTTTCACTTCTTTGGGGTGTACACCAAGAAGTGGAATTATCAGATCATGTGGTAATTCAATTTTCAAATTTATGAGTAAAACCATGATTGTTTTTGAGAGAATACCTTACTAGTATAGATTTTGTACCCCTATCTTCTAAACCTTTGGCTGGATATTTTAAAGATATTACCTCTAAACCTCACAACATTCTTGTGAAGAAGATACAGAAATTCTTAGTTTAAAGTTTAGGGTCAGTTGAAACTAAACATGTTTTACCAGGGAAGTGGCGGAACTAAGCCATGAAATCCTGGCATGTCCAACAAGGACTCCACTCTACTATGGTCATCAGGAGGTGGAACTTCTCTCAGAGGGCCAGGATTTTCCCACATGCATTTTCTTTGGTGCACCAATTGCTTTCAGTAATTTTTTGTTTAATTTCATGTACTCACCAATTTGTTTAAGTTCCCCTACTCACTATCTCTTACACTCAGCTTTTAATACACTTAAATTGGTTGCATGGTTCCTGAAAGGATTTCAGAAGTCTGGTGAAAGAGGATGATGATGATGATGTTATCAAGAT
>JAQZBX010008177.1:0-48664 GCA_029593785.1 Cabassous unicinctus | reverse complement strand
AACATGACGTAAGAATATTTCCCTCTCATCTTCCTCAAGGGAATGTTGTTACTGAGATATTAGAAAGATCATATCAGGACAGTCCTGCCAATAGGATTTTCATGAAACAAGGATGCACAGTAATATTTCACATTATGCTTCCACTGTATTTTCTGTTTTAACCTTGCTTATGTGCATTTATGGAAATCCATGTGCAATATGCAAAATCCAACAAATAACCACAATGCTGACATTGACTAAGTTAAGTGTTGTACTTTGAGAGAGGAAGTGGTGTGCTCTTGAATTAGAATATTGTTTAATATTTAATAAGTTGTTCTACACCTTTCTTCTGCAACCCCTTTTCAAAAGTTACTGTGTGCCATGCTATTTTCAGAGTAAATGTCTAACAACGGGGTAATCTAATTGTTAGTTATTTGGTTATAGCCATCTGTGGCAGACCAATTAGTGAGTAGCTAGGAATCAGGTTGAAGCATTTGTGAGGCACAGTTTGTTTATAACTTGATATTTATGGGGACCTCAGTAGTAAAACTCAGTCTCATAAAGGACCAAAGTTGCTGTTTCTGCAATCCATAGTATGTTGTGCATAAAGGCATAAAGGCCGCTTCATCAATCATTCATGAGTACAAGAGAAAGATGAAAGTTTTCAAGACCATCTAAAAATTCATTTTAGTAAGGTAATGGTCACAAATAGTACACGAAAGAAACCAATTTTGCACATTTTTATCCTAATTTGTATAGGGAATTAAATATCAAACTGGCTTACTTGATAAACAGATGCACATAATTATTTAAGGTATAAGAAAAATGTTTTCAAATCACTTTATCAAAAATTTGACCTAATCTTTAACTAGCATTCTACCCCTCTCCCAAATAAATCAAAAGAATTTGAGATTAAGAGCATTTAAGGCACGAAAGTAAAGGAGGGATATCAGTAGAAAAGACGAGATGTGTGACTGACCTGTCTCCTTCTAGCTAATAATAGCCACTTTATCAATCTAAGGAGGTGGTTTCCTCAATATTTAATTATACAGAGACTAACAAGTCTATAGATACAGTTGAAGAGATTAGTACACATTTGTAGGACTACTGCTTCTTAACATAAAGAGTGAAATTAGTCTACAACAGGTAATGAAATACTTCCATTGACTATGTTGGCAAAATAGGACAGCCACATAAATCCAGTATAACTACTGCCAGATGTTATATAATTTTAAAAGACATTCCTTTAACACTTTGTGTCACATTCCTAATATATTTTTGAGGAAATATGGATGTGATACAAAATTATTATTATAATTTATTGAACATCAACAAAGTCCCAAGCACTTTGACTACATTTTCTGACTTAAACTTCACAATAGCCCTGTGAGATGGCTAGCAGAATCCCCCTATTACAAATGAAGAAACTGAGAGTCTTGTAGGTTGTCATTTACTCAAAGTCACTAGGGAATGTTAGGTCAGCTGTTCTTCAATATAAATATATAAAAAATAATACATATATTTAAATACATGCATATGAGGTGATACATATGTATATTTATAAGGACAAGGAAGACCATAAAAACATAACTGAGAAACGTAGACCTCACAACCAAAGATCTGTTGTAGAGACACATAATGAAGACAATTCCTAAATGTGTCATACTGGGAAGGTGGCTTCTGATCTTTAGAATCCCTGGGAAACTGCAAAAACATGTTTTTAAAATTAAGTTTCAGGGTTCCCATTACAAATATCATGAATCAAAATATCCAAAGGAAAGACCCAATAATTTTATTTTTAGAGTTCCCAGGTGATTCTGGTCAAACAGGTTTGGGAAACAGGTTTGGGAACCAGTGCACCCAAAATCTTGAGGGTCTGCTAGTTTCCCAAGCTCTTACATTCTGTCAGTCTACTCTCTTAAGCCCCAAATCTGAGTAAAGGTAAGAAAGGAAAGGAAAAAAATTCTACTGTAAATTTTCTATGGTGAGGATGTTGTACAAAGGCTAAAAATGTTGGCAATCATTATTTACCAACACCATACAAGTCTTTTGCTATGCCAGGGCTTTTGCTATGAATAGCAAAAACTATTTTGCTATGAATATTACATTTTAATACCATTTTCCTTTTTTTCCTCAGAAGACTGAGGGTTGAATCCCATGGCTGCTAGTCAGCAACAGGTAATGCTGGTAAAATTATATAAATTTTCTCTGCCTTAGTTTCTTTACCTATAAGAGAGAGATCATATCACATATATCATTAAATCAATGAAAACATGCTTAGTAAAATGCAAAGGCCCATGCAACCATAATTGGTTATGACTATTGACTCATAAAATATTGAAGCTAAAAATATAGACCAACTTTATTCATATTACCATGATGCATCATTCTGTGTCCTAAATATTTCCTTCTAGGTTCTATTTATGAGCAGACTAAGAAAGCAGGCTTCTTCTGATAACAATGATAATCAGAGATTATCATCATGAACAGAATTCTATGAAAACTTGAAAGCTAAGAAAAAAATAGATGGTGACTATTAACTATCTCATCATTGTTCCTGCTGGATTCACATAAGTCACACTTGATTTCTCTTTGGCTGTAGAGAGTTAGCCATTGTTTCTTTTCAACACTTTTTATATTTAAGCATGTTTTAAATGTGATCAAGAATATGTACCCATTAAAATAATTTTATAAGATTTTCAAGGCATCTTTCAACCTCAGTCATTAAAGATTATATTAAATATGATATTTTATTATTAATACTGGTATTTATATTGAAGATTATTGAACAGCAAAAGAAGTCAATTCTAATCCATAAGGTTAGTTGAAACTCAGCACTGCTGGTGCAAATCTTGTTATACAGTATCATATAGCCCATAGTGAAAATGACTAATCTTTCCTAATCAAAGTCAATGTCAGTTACAACTGGAGATATATTTCAAGATGCAAAGCCTGAAGTATCCTATAACAGCCATGTGATATGTCGTCTGGGTTAAAAAAGTTAAAATAAAGGAAGTAGGAATATATCTATGGTGAAAAAGAGATAAAAACAATCCAATATTCATGTTCCATAAAGCACAGAAATTATCTTTTGTTACGTATTTTTTTCCCCAATTGGCAAAAAATTCCAAAGAAGAAAAGTTTAAATTTGAAATACATCCCCAATTTTATTGTTAATTATAACATGTCAGTGGCATTACCATTGATAGTGGATTTTGTAAAGATTTATTGGGAGACAATATACTCTCCATGGATTACTTGTGTTTCTGCACTTCCTGTGAACAGAGAGACACTGATGGCATTTGTTCTAGACTATAATTTCAAGACATTTGTATAGTGAACAGTGTTGGAAAACAGAACTAGCCTCTCCCGCTGGAGCAAAGGGCAGGTTTGTTTATAGCTTTTGAAGGTAAAGTGAGTGTCTCCCTGTGGAATGATGGGGGGCATGCTCATTGTTCCGTACATGAACAGGATTCCCCTCCCGTAAAAGAAAACCACTTTGTGTGGCCCTTTGGGAATTGGTGCTCAGGGATCTGGCAGAAGAAAAGTGAAGATGCTCTTGCTACTGCGATTGCTGTGAGTAAGAAATTATCCTTTGTTTTTGACCCAGGAGTCTCATAGTTTCTGACAGCATCCAAGCAACTATGACAGGCTAATTGGTGAGCTTGCAAGTAAGATAGGATCTTAGACCCTTTCCAGTTCTTAACACATTTTCCAGATAAATGAAACTTGGTACCCTAAGCACACTTAAAAAATAAATCTGAAGGTCACCCTTCTGAAGTAAGATTGGCTGTGTTTAAATTCAGGCTGTCAATTAATAGCTATATGATCTTAGAATTGTCATATAATATCTTTAGGTCTCAGTTTCATCGTCTGTAAAATGGCAGTAAAATGTTTTTCTTGTCTCTTAGGATTATTGTGAGGAATTGAATAAGTATATGTAAAATACTTAGAATAATGCCTCACATTTAATAGCTGGTTAATAAATTCTGACTATTCTTATTTTGTCATTGTTATAAAATTTGGGGGAGTAAGAATGTAAAAAATAAAAAAAACTATCCATACGTCTACCACGCAACTATGTAGCTTTTGGGCAGATTCTGCAGGCATCTGGGGGCTTAAGAGAAGCAGTTTTTATAATGTGAGTTTTTTGCCTTTCGGTTTTAGCTTCAGGCTTCATCTGTGGTTTTTTGATCAGTTGGACTAGTCTACTCAATATCCTTATACCATTGTACCGTGTTAGTGATATAATAAGTACAACTTTAAACATTAGATTTATTTCATATATACTGGTCAGCACCTTCGGACAAGGAAGGGTACAGTGGTGTGGGCCTACTTTCCCCGCCAGTGCCCACTCAAAGTCTCTTACTGCATCAGTGAGGAAGAACATGATCAGGAAGGTCAGGTGATGGTGGCTGAATCTGATGCATTTGTGCTGGTAACGGCCTATGTACCTAATGCCGGCCGGGGTCTGGTGCAACTGGAGTATCGGCAGCACTGGGATGAAGCCTTTCGCAAGTTCCTAAAGGACTTAGCTTCCCGCAAGCCCCTTGTGCTATGTGGGGACCTCAATGAAGAGAC
The DNA here is from genome assembly GCA_029593785.1 of Cabassous unicinctus. Lineage (NCBI taxonomy): Eukaryota > Metazoa > Chordata > Mammalia > Cingulata > Chlamyphoridae > Cabassous > Cabassous unicinctus. Next base: position 44,104 of record JAQZBX010008177.1, on the reverse strand, counting down.
TGACCTTCGCAACCCCAAGGGAAACAGAATGCTGGGTTCACCCCGCAAGAGCGCCAAGGCTTTGGGGATTTGCTGCAGGCTGTGCCGTTGGCTGATAGCTCCTGGCACCTCTACCCCAACACCGACTGGGCTTATACTTTTTGGACTTACATGATGAATGCTCGATCCAAAAACGTTGGCTGGCGCCTTGATTACTTTTTGTTGTCCTACTCTCTGTTACCTGCATTGTGTGACAGCAAGATTCATTCCAAGGCCCTGGGCAGCGATCACTGTCCTATCACTTTATTCCCAGCACTGTGACACCTCCCAATGTTTGTGTTCACTTTTAGAAAAAATAAGAATTACAAAATTTTATACTGCAAAAGACTTAACAAAAATTTTTACTTCTCCAACTGTTTCACAACCAATGGCCTGTTTCTGTGCTCTCCTTCTCTGCTGGTCCCACTTCACATGGCCAGGGCAGAGTGGGCCATGACCATGCTTGTTGAATTTATTCTCTGCTTATTGACTGCAGTTGTTTTTTTCAAATCCTCAGGTCTTTGAAAAGTATAAAATTATCTTTGTTATGATAAATTTGGAGGGCTTCTGATTAGAACAGCAGCTTTAACCAAAGCAAATTCCAAGCACATTCTTCCCCTCTCAGTTTTTCCATCAAATTTATAAAACCGCTTGAATTTGTAACATTAAAATATATATCCCCCACCATTAAAAACTGAAGTCCACACACCAACACACACTTACACGTACATAGACACGCTAACTAAGGGCATCACATAAAAGTTCCTTAAATTTTCTGATCAGATTAGATTCATCCTAAATAGAATGAATTATTCTCGGTGAAGTAAAGATGTTCTCATCACAATTTTTTTAACTGTATGTTCTTCCATACCTGAGATATTAACTAACAATACTGAGGCCAAAGAAGTAGAGTCTATATCTAAAAGTTTAGATATAGGGTAAGTGAAATGAAGGCAGCCACAATGAAACATGTATATCAGAATATGAATTAGTTCCTGGGTAGTCTGTCTTCCAGTTATTTTACTCAAAACAAATCTAATTCCCAGCAAGGTCTGCTAATCGTAAAGAGATATAATCCTTTTTTTCGCTTTTTGTCCGAATGGTATTTCTCCATAGGTGTTCAGCCACAAAAAGCTATGAACCTTTGGTTCCCATGTAGCCATAGCTTTCTTCAAGCTGTGCTTGTATTTATCAGACTGCATCATCTTCGCATTAGGGAGTATATCATTTTGCTTTTATTCCCAATTGATGCAAAGTGGCCCTGTTGTAACAGGAAGCCACACAGGGAGCCTACAGAATAATTACTTTTGCTTTTATGTTGTCACTCTGTGAGTATATCAGGCAAATTCTTGCCTTCCTGGTTGGTGAAGTGATGGGTGAATGCTCAAATTTCTTAGAGCCTCTCCTTAGAAGGATTTAAAATGTAGGTTGAATTCTCATAATAGGATTGATTTGAAAAAGTTATCTGCAAGCCCCAATGGAGAAAACATGATGAATGAGTGTCTGGGAAATATGAAATGGTTCCTAAGTCAACTGCTAGCTGGAGACAATAAAATGTGTCTTTTTGATAGACATTGCCCACGTTTCTAAGTGCTATATTATGCAACTGCTGGCCACATGTCATTAGACTTGATTTTGAAGGTCAAAAGAATATTTCATGGAAACAAAAACAGGCAGCAATTTAAAAGTGAAGAACAACCACCCTGACAAAAAAGGTGTGACCCCAGTTTTCAAAAATAAATAGAAAGAATGCATTAGACTATTTCCAGTGCTCTCATCACCTATGGTTTTGTGTTGTTTATTTTTTCTATTTTCTCAGTGGAATATAAAAGATTGTTAGTATTTATAACTTGGGGAGCTTATAGTCTTTCCATTAGAGATTACTAAGTTCCTAAAGAATAATAAGGAAACAAAGCTTCTCTTAGAAGACCCAAGGGAGAAGTTTCCAGAAGGAGAAGGCTGATCTTTAGTGTTTCTCCTTTTGTATGATCAAAGTCGGAGCTAATTGGCCTGTAGGGACAAAACCAGATCCATTTTAGGGCTTCCATAGAGCCTGCCTTCCAGAGGAGAGTGACTAGATTAAAGGGAAACTGAGATCGCTTGGGAATAGAGAGTGAACCTAAAAGGAGGACTTTTACATTTAAAATAATAAAGTATTTGCTGATATAAATTAGAGTTTGGCATGCTTTGAAGTAGAGCTGTTGAAGCAAATAAAATTGAATCACAGAGTTACAGAAAAATAAATATATGAAAGGGAATTTCATTAATAAAGCTTTCATCAATTAAATAATTTAAATTGAAGCAGTAAAAGGGGACTTGGACTAAAAACTTGAATTTTTTTCTAGCATTGCCATTTACTCTGTGTGATATTCTTTTAGGCTCAGGAAGTTATTTTTGATATTTACCTCAGGATAATTTTTCAATCTTTGAGAGTTTCATTTTTCTTACAAAAACTTGGAAGGCTCAAATTTCTTTTACTCTACAGATATATTTTATGGTAAAGATTCTGGAAAGTCATGTCATCTGATCACTTCCAGGGAGCACAAAACAAATTTTCGTGCCAAAAATAGCTTTGCTGTAATTCAACTGGGCCTGAAAGACTTCTTGTTGCTATTTTCCCCTGTGCTGGAAAATGATACTCTGCCATTCATAACACACACACCCACACACCTCACATTCAGACTCACACCTTTTGGAGAGTCTGGTTATAGAGGAGTGAAGAAAGTTTGTAGTAGAAAGCACTGCTTTCTCTGGACCTCACACAAGCATTTCCCATGGCTTGGATCTTGTGAGATTAATGCAAGATTTTTGTTTCTGATGCATTTTCTGGTCCATCCTTATTCACATGATCAGCCCACTCCTCTCTCCCCTCTAAATGCACATCTTTTTTCTTTTTTATAATCTCCAAGCTTCTGCTCATAAGAGGCAGCAGAGCTTGGAGGTTAAGAATATGCAGGTTTTGCAGTTATGTAGATGTAGATTTGAATTCCAAGTTTAGAAATACTGAGTGGTAGATAATAAGTTATTTAACTTGCCAAACTATCAATTTCTAATATATATGTGGGAATAATTATACCTACCTCATAGGCTCATGAGGATTAAGTACATTAATGTGCATTAAATGCATTGCATAGAACCTAGAATATAAGTGCCCCATAAAGAGTTGCTATGTATCACATGTAGATATCTCCCTAATCATTGACTTTACTTTGATCTTTCTCTCAACCCATTTTAAGCAGTAGGCATTTTCACTCAAATTGACCTTTTCCAAACTGAACACATTACATTCTCCCCCTCACTTTCCAGCTTCAGTTCATAGTGCATTCATTTTCCTAATAATCCCAGCTAAGGCATCTTTTCCTCTTTCTTCAAACCCTCATTCCTTCTATTTAATCAGAGACCAAGTCATGGGGCATGTAATGAAACCGTTCCACATTTCACATAGTCTACTGTAAATGTTCCCTTGCCAATGTTCAGATTCTGGGGTCTCTTTGAATTTTAATCTATAAAGGTGCAGCTCAAAGATGGGAAAGTTCTGATGACCCCAGTTACTATTGACTTGGGGCACACTGGAATTTCGCTCACATGTTTAAGTTCTTCATGAAATCTTTCCTCATCCACTAAGTTGATAAAATCACTTCCTCTCTTTTCTTAAGACATTTGTATCATATCCTCATTTGCTATGTTCATTTGTGTTCATAAATATTTGGTGAATAAAATTGCATGGTAAAAACTTGATGTAGATGTATTCTTGGATGCAAAGGGACACATGGAATAACACTCTAGGAAAATTTAAATTGTTCTTTTCTTACAGTCAATTGTTTTATATGAAACAAATTATTTATCTTTCAAAATGATGGTCTTAAATGCTTAAGTAAGAAGTCATTCTAAAAAATGCTTAGGAATATACTGCCATATATAGTAAAAGTTAATAAAATTTGCTGCCGTGTTCTTGTACAAAAGAAAAAAGAATAGCTAGAAAGATATTAAAAAACAAAAAGTCCCACCTTGTAAAGAGATTCAAGATACATCAAAATGCTACAAAGGACAAATCAAGTCTGCCCAGGATCTAACAACCTTTCGACACAATGAGGTCATGATAAAAGCAATGAATCAGATTTTGCATTTTCATATATCAGAAATGCATGGTACAAAATTGCACCTTCCCCAACCATCTCTGAAGGCTTGATGACTGTCTCATATGTGCCTGTGAAAGAAATCTTTTTCCACAGATTCTCTATTGTACTGTTGGGCACAGCAGTTTAGTCAAGGTTGCATTCCGTTTCTGAGACCTGAAATTTCATGACACTCATATCACATTATACCCTTTTGCCATTCTATGTTTTGCTTTTTCACTTGAATACCTCTTCAGTAATAAAATGCCAAAGTTTATCCATGGAATTGAAAGAATGACTAGGGAGAAGACTTAATGACTAGCTTTCTAATGTCTCTCTCTCTTCCACTAACTTCTAGGTTATATGCTACAAGTTCTTATGTACAAAACTTCATTCTAGCAGGTCTCCATCCTGCATGCCAATCAGCTCGTGGAGATAGATGCCTATGTGCTGCCAGTCATTAGTTTATCAGACAAATATTGACTTCCACTTTGCACTCAGCTGGGAAAATCCTACTAAAGATGAAGGCATTGAGAATTTTTATCACTTAAAAGAAAGAAAAATGGAAGAATTATTCTTAGAATACATTATATAGGTTGTTTTCATTATGTTTTCTTGGCTAGAGAGCACCAATTATATATCATTGCATCTTTGAGAGTTATATTGAATCAATATATAATGCCATAAACAGTAATTTGCAACTTTAGCTGAATTCTAGCTTGAACAAGTCCACAAGTAAGATTTGTAGACTAGAGAAGAGTTTCTGGGAATTTATCAGAAATTATAGTTACTGAGAAAGATCAATAGGTTTTTTTTTCATATAGCACACTGGATATCATTTAAGATATCATTTACTACAATTTGAGTGAATTCTAAGGCTGTTTCAAGGCAAACAATATAGTTACAACTTATACCTGTATAAGAATTGATTGTAATGAATTCTGAATTAAATGAATTAAATGAGTTAAACTAAAGAATTTAACAATTAATTTTAATCATTCTACATTTATGAAAAGATGGCCCTGCCAACCCCTGTGTCAATATTAGAAATCATGACTTCAATGTTTCCTGATATAGTGGGGATAGATTTTCATTAATCCATCTATATATGCCATTAAAGGTTTCTTTAATGCAGCTCTTTACACTTAACAGATATATTACAAAAATATCAAGAACCAGAAATAATGTTAGGAAAGAGTTTTCCATGGGTCTTTTGTGATTTTGCATGTCTTTCTAGCATGACAGAAACTACCATTCATTCTTGACTATATTTCTAAGAATATTTGTAGATTGAATGACCTTTGAAGATATAAATAGTGTCTCTCTCCAAAGGAAAGGCCAGTTTTGCTTACAGTCTTGGAAAACAGCAATATTTTCTCCTTCCAGAATAAACAGCAGGTATACTCATTGCTCAGTATAAAAGATTTGGATCTCCTAAGCTCTCAGTGCCTTTTCTGAAATGCTACCTGCTACGCAATGGAATTGGACATATGGGTCCATGTGTTAGACCCGTGGGACTTGAGTACAAGGGAAACTGACAAAATTATGCAGATATTCATGACACTGTGCTATGTGCAATTAAGTTCTTTGTCTCTGAATCTTGAGTTTCATGTCTTCTGCCAGGATGAATGAAACTAACTTACTTGTTAGTTTGCAACGTGCGTAAAACTTATGATGCTTCACAATTCATAACACTTTGGGGATGGAGATGAGATGCTGACAGAGACATTGCTTACTGAAATAGGAAGTACGAAGGCCTAATTTGTGGGAAGTTCTTAGGATTAATAGTGAAAATGTTGACCAAATTACATAGTCAATCATATAGCCCTCTACTTTATTGCCTGTAAATGTGGTGGTTGTGAGCTAGTTGAGTGCCAAATATAGTGAAGTAGATTCAAAGACAGCCACTCAAATAGCTCCCTGGCTATTCCTCCCTCTTCACTCCAGGGGACTTCCTTGACAGTATGGTGGCCATCCTCCAGTGTAACCCTTTGGAACAACCAAAATTCATCCTGGATGTACAAATGTGCTACCTCCTTTCAAAAAACATTTACAGAGGTGTGCATATAGGAAAGGAGGGAAATTTGAAACTGAGAGGGGCAGAAACCACGTGAATCATTAGAATCTTAGGTATTTCACTTGAGAGATGAGGATGCAATGCACGTAATGCCTGTTAGGAAGAATGGCAAAAGCTGGGGCATCTTACAGCTCAACCTTTCCTGCAGTCTGTCATGCCAACCTTAGACCAACTTAGAGCCAACAGTAAAAGGCCTCAGAGACTTTTTTTGAAGTGGGTTTCTGGTTTCCATGAGGAGACAGACAAACTTCTGTAGGAAGCTATAGATGATAAAATTAATATTTGACTCTTACTGCCCCAGATTGGGTTTAAAATGCTAATGAAGGTGATCCTCTGAAAATGAGAGACTGACCCAAATAAACCTTAGATGACTTATTGTAATCAGTACCTTTGCCCTTGAAAACTCCCCTCAACATTATTTTAAGAGGAGGCAAGAAAGTAAGACATATTATATGACAACGAGACAATAAATGTCACATATTAAGGTGGGCATCTTTAAAAAGACTAAAACATGCCACAGTAAGAGCCAAATCCAAGTCAGCTAAAATGTGAAATCACCACAGCCTTAACCAGACAGCAACGTGGTTGTGGCTGCTAAGTCAAGGGATCCTCAAGGCTGAAAATGACAGTGTCAGTAATGATGACTTTGTAACCTGATACAGGACTTTGGGTAGATACCAAGTATTCTAAGTTTATTTGCTTGGGTTGTGAACAGCCTCTATACTGGGCAAAATGAAACTGTCATGCCATTTGGCCCAATACAAATAATCCAGTTGAGGACTCCAAACTAGTTGGGAAGGGATCCACAAACGTTTTTCTGTGAAGGGGCATATTATAGATATTGTAGGATTTGCAAGCTACATAAGGTCTCTAACATATATTTTTCTTTGTTTATTTTTTACAACACTTTAAAAATTAAAAAAAAGAAATTTTAGTCTAGTGCTAAACAAAGACAAGCTATGGGTTGGTTCTGACCAATGGCAGGGGATAGTAGAGGCACGAAAGGAGTGGAATCTGTATCATTGTAGTGAGCAGAGCCTATCAGCACTGGGACAGGAAGGTAGCTGGTAAGACCCTGAGATTTTGAATTTTTTTTTTTTTTTACTTTTTCATATAGTAGACTATTTTTATGAATACTCATCTGGTAACAAACTCCCTCAAAGATCATGAACTATAGGTTTAATTGAAGGGCAAAATAAATATTACACTGATTCTGACCTTTAGAATCACAATACCAAATAAAGAACAGAAAATTTTTTAGTAGAGAGAAAGCAACTAAAATGCTCACAATGCAAAGGGGGGGAATTTATTTCTTTACCTTTATTTTGCTGCCTGTCCCAAATGGCAAATTTATCCTCAAGTACTTTTATTAAGATGTTTCAAGTTGATAATTACTACAATATTTTCATATATGTGACTATATTAATTCTGATATTTTCTTTCTTTGTATTTAAAACATGAGCAATATATTTTTTAGGACTACAGAAAATAAAGCTTATTTATTTGAAATGATGACATCTTTTTTATCCATCAGCTAAAGGTAAAAATGACTTTCAATGAATGCCTGGTTGCCTGGCTCTCCTAACCATTAAACCAATGTCCTTCCCAAAATGGGCAACCATATAATATTTTAAAATCATAATATGCTCTCTGACCTAAGATGTGATTTCCCCAAAAGTTAAATGCTTATAAAATGTTGAGATACTCCATTAGCTCTAAATCACTTGTAGTATAAAGCAGTATAAATCTGTTCAGGGCTTCAATATTTCAGGCTTCACATTACATATATATTTTTTTACTCATATTATTCTGGTTAGAAATAAATCAGCTAGAGTGATAGGCTGACATGCAGGATAGGCTAAAATATTATGCCCAAGACAAACAGACTTTCCTGAATGTGGACAAAGAGGTGAAATGTTTGGGTATTGTTCTATCCCACAAGGTTAAGGTAACTTGGAAGATAAATGAAATTATCTTGACTGAAGGCTGAGAGAGAGCAAAAGGCCAGCTTGCCAGCATGAATTTTCTCTTGGAATTATATGCAAAAGCTCTTACTCATCTTTGTATTTTTTGTCCAGGGTCCGTGTCCTAACTAATAAAATAGACAGTCATTATGCTATTACCTAGTATTTGAATATGCAGAACATTTTGATACCCAAACTTAGTTTTCTTAATATTTTTTGCAATTGTGTGACTTTTGGTTAGAATATGCAACTAGCAGTTTATACAATAGAGTTTGCAGGGGAGCCCTGATGGCATTAAGTAATCAGTGATTTTAAAAAGGGTTACTAATATCTACAAACCAAACTGGCAAATTTCTCCCAGATCATACACAGTAAGAAAGAAATTTATTGAATAAAATTACACGAATACGCTCTTACATATGTGTAACATACACAAATATTCCAAGCTTTAAATTTCCGATGAATTAACAACCTTGGGATTAAGTGCATATACAATTATTACAAATGATAATATGTATATACACCAAAATAAGGAGATTAGGTGAGCCCAACCCAAACCCATGTAAAATGTGGTGCTGCACACAGCATACCTTAATATTTAGGAGTGACATGGAATTTCAGTTAAAATAGAAATAATGAACTTTGCAGACAAAAATTTATTAAGGAGACTATCTAGCATAAGAAAACTTATTTTACATCGGGATGTGATGACATGGGAGGCAGGCTCAGCTAAAGGACTGGAATGCCATTTAAATTCAGAATGGGGCCTAGGGGGTGGCAGGTAGATTGGCCCCAGTGTAATTGTCCTCACAGTCTGTGTGTTTAAGAAGTTGGAATATAGAAGCACTGAGTCAATACATGGAGTTTTTGAGTTAGGAAGAACTTTCTGAAGGCTAAAGGAAACCTGGGAAAATGGAAGACAATAAGATTTTGGTTATCGATTGGCCAGCTACCTTAAGAGCAGTTCTTAAAAATGTACTCTAAGGGTGAAGAAATGAACATAGGGGTTCTGTGTCTTGCCCGAGTTCACAGAATTCTTCAAAGCAAAGGATCAGCTCCCAGGTCAATCAATATATTACCTGACATTATCTCACAGGCCACTGTGACCTATCTAGATATAGTATTTGCCTTATAATATATCTTATTGCCAGTTTCACTAGAGCATGTGTCTGAAAACCTATATCACTTTTGTGGGGGTAAAATGTAAACTCTTTACCAAACATTTAAAACTTAAACATTTAAATAAAAACTATTGCTTAAGTAGCTATATAACAAGAAGTAACCACCTACTGATACATCTGTGTTTACTTTTCACTTTTATTATCATGCATGCTATTTTGGAAATAGCAAGTAATAAAAATTCTAAAAAAGAGCCTCCTAAAAAGGATCACTGAAATCTCATATTTATTTGAGGTTAAAGGACATTTGAAATGTCAAGCTCAAGAAGAGCTTGAATTTAAAAAAAAATTATTGGCAGATAAAGAAATGTTTAATGATAACATATAAATACAAAGTTAATTTTTTAAACATTCATTTGCACAATTCAATGTTAGCACATTGCAACAGATTTCCAGTTTCTTAGTCAGAAAGCCATCCTTAAGACATTCAATTAAAAATTATCAAAAGCTCTATTATGATCAGCTTGTCTAGGAACTTTTGAAAGTAAATTTCTTAATTTTCTCCTCATCCTTCCAGATTTTAGCAAGGCACAGTGGTTCCACTTAGGTAGTGTAGACTGTTATTTTTGATGAATCAGAAATAAAAATTTATTTTTAGTTGTAAACTTTCTTGAAATTAATAAAAATAAATTTCAGCATTTAAATGAGCAAGAGATTAAGGGAAGAACTTAAAGTGAAAAATCCAAAATATCTTATCGCAGAAGTATGGAAAATTATCCAGGAGATACTGAGTAGCTTGGTAGTCATATATGACAAAGGGGAAGAGCCATGAACTCATATTCCATTCAATTTATTGAGTACGTAGAAGGTAAAAAGTTGAGGAGGGACCTAAATTCACCACCTATGTGTTGTAGGTTCCATAAATATCTAGGAGAGGCTAGTGGGCTTCCTTCTTTCCTTGTCATATCTTCCTTTGGATGTAAAGTACAAGAAATTGTAACCATCATCACAGTTTGGGGAGGGAAAGACAGAGACTAGATAATTACAAAACAGCATATTCAATCTTTATGCTGGTCCTGTTTCTAGTTTTACCACCGAGGTTTTGGTAATAAATCAAAACACATCTCTTTTTGTTTAGTGACCCACAACCCTTTTTATTTTATTGATTCTGAACTTTGTGGTTTTTAATAATACTACTGTACATAATGACAACAGATTAATATTGGGTGAATACAGCAAGTTAAATTCCAAAAAAGAACCCTGACTTTTTTCTATATACATAATTTTTAAAAATCTAATTGAAACTATACGAAAAAACATTGCTTACTAAGAAATAAGGCTTGAATTTTCTTCACCTCCATCCCTCACATCCTTTTTCTTATTCTCTTTCTTAATTTTCCCTCTTCATCTGATTCCATTCTCTTTTTCCATATCCTAATTATTATGGCTATGACTTACTCTGTAAAGGGTGTGTTCTGAATATTTATTTAGTGTGGGGGAAATTTCACAAGACAGATGCAATCAGTGTGATGCCCATGTGTGTCAAAACCAAGCAAGAGCAGAAAAGGAAATGTTTTTGTTATCAAAGGTAATTTTTTCCCCCTAAGCACTTAAACAAAGGAAAGATTAATTCTTATCTATTAACTTTCCTCATATTTGTCTGGAGCCCATCCATTTATCCAACTCTATGGACCTAGCAACTGAGCCCAAAACGATTCCGAAAGTCTTTGTATGTCAGTCACAGAAGGGAAGAATTCTTCAATGTTTTCTGGTATATACAGAACTGTTTTTCCCTCTATGTCACTCCAGCTTCTTTCACTGTATTACTGAGGATTTGAAATGGACCAAGGAAGCTTAGATTAGAGAAGATGAACAGCATAGATTGAGTTTTCAGAGGCAAACATCCCTGAAAAAGGCAAACTTTAAAAAATTAAAGATCAACTTTTATATCTCGAAAGTTAGAAAAGATCTCACTAGAAGTAAAATATCTGTGTTGTCCAGGTTTTAAAGATATTGCTATAAACACCTGTTTTAGACCTATAATTGCATTTTTTTCTACAAAGCCCCAGAAAGCAGAAATTCTGTATGTAGGAATATCCATAACCCGTTTTCAGAGTTTTTAAAAACATGTTATAATCCCAAACATTAATTTTGAAAATTTGAATTATATTTTATCTAGTTGTAAATTTGACATATATTAGATAAATGATAATGAGAGAAGACTCTTGTTAAATATCCAGCTTTTGGTTAACTGTCCTCATCAAAAACAATTTCCTGGACTATATTAATGTACTTAAATGAATTTAAAAGTAAATTAGCCTTATTCTCAAGGTAGCTCTGGCCTAAAATAAACAACATGGCAGACCAGACATATTATGTCTCTCATGCTTTCTACAAATTAAGAAGCAATTAAATATTTAACTAAATACTTTAAAACTTATTTAAATGAAAGGTGGACTTTGATTTAGACCATTGCAAATTTGTTCAAAAACTGATGTAATAATGCTTTAAATTCAACATTTTCCACAAGATATCCTTAGACATGGGACATTATTGGAGTGAGATACTAGACTAGGCATAACAGAGACTGCCATTTAGCCTCTATTATCCATTCTCTCCTTCCACAGTGACAGTATTTTAGCATGACACACGACCCCCCAGAAAAGAGGACACATTTCCCCACCTTAGTTATATGACTAAGTCTTATGGGAAATGAAAAAGGTTTATAGATAATTTTTGTGTTAAGCCACAATAGGGCAGTGAGTCATACTTTCTTACTATGGTCTTGAGCCATCTTGGATAATTTTGCACAAGACCAATGAGGGCAACATTCTAGGACATCGTATATCAAGAAGACAGGAGCCTGAGCCCCTGATGGTTTCAAGAGTACAGCCAAATACTAGTTCAAACCTTTTCATGTTGAGAAATAAATGTCTAAAAAAAACATTGACTTTTGGTATCCATGCTACACACAACCAAGTAATTACTGAATTACTAAATGATAAGAAAATAACCTATATTTATGTGGTATTCAATCTAAATATTTAAGAGGAAAATATTTAACTAAATTTGAGTGTTTCCATACATACAATGGAGGATTATGCAGCCATTCCAAATTATGCCTTTGGAGATGGGAAAGCTTTGTTAATATTTAAGTGAAAAAGCAGGATATGATATTAATTTTATATTATTACTTCAAATGTAAAAGTGCATTGAAAAAGAGTATGGAAGAAAAGAATCCAAAATATTAACAAGGTTTTAAAAATATTTTGTATTAAATATCCCAAATAAATTCCAATATTTAGTAAGCATGAATTAATTTCATAATTTGGAAAAAATTAATGATAATTAAATGATATTGTGTTAATTTTTCCACCGCTACCTCTTACTTTGTTACAACCTCAATTTTCATAATATTCCCAAAAGATTATCAGGTCTTCTTCTCTATCTTTAGTGTCATGAAAGTGAGCTTTCTGTATGATATGATGAGCTTTTTACATGCTACATCTAACATTTCTACAGTTTCAAGCAATACCCATACCAAGATATCTGCTGAACATTTTACTTTATTGGTTAAAGTTCTTCAATTGCTCTTTATTGGGAAGAAAATAAATTCTTCTTGAAACACCTTTGTTACTCTTGCTCCCACTTCTTTTCCTTGTCTCCCAAAGTAACCAGGTACTTGTAGGTCATTAAACAAAGGATGTTATACTTTTATCTCAATACTTAACACTTCTTGTTTTCTTCAACTTAGATGCTTATTTTCTCCCACTTGCATGCTTGCTTCAAATGCTTCTTCCCCTGTGAAATCTACACAGACTTTCCTAAGGAAATTACATTCATTCATTTGTTAAATATGTTGAACACCTTCTACATTCCAAACATTTTATGGGACCTGATATTCACAGGTAAATAAGAGAGACTGGATGCTTTCTCCCTCATAATTTATATTCTAGCAAGAAAACTACCCCTGTCCCCCAAAAAACCCAACAAAATAAATGAATGAACAAGATCACTGTAGTAGAATAGAGTGGTAAAATAGAGAATAATAGGAATGTGGGTAGGCTGCATTAGACTGCGTGATTAGCAGGAAGGTTTACCTCTCAATGTAGGTGACATTTGACTGAAACCTGAATAAAAAAAGAAGGCACCCATATGAAGATCTGGAGGTCGGTCCCTCCTCCTATAAACAACTCATTATAGCAATTATTGTATCAGACTTTAAGGTCCTCAAGCAACCAGGATCAGGTCTTTTCATTAGTATAGCCTCAACAAATTCATTGATATTTGCTATGTATTAAGTATTTAATGATGTTTATTGAATGCATCATATATAACTATATATTTATGTTTTTAATTTACAGAGCATTAGAGAAACAGAGGAACTCAAGGAATTTTTCTGCTCAAAGGGTAAAGAAGTTTTCCCCAATCTCCATTTGAAGATCATATCAACGTTAAACAGTTCTAGGAAATTGTAAACAGCTTTTGCCCATCAGGATAAGCTAGCATATGAGAAAAAGACAATCAGAAATATATTTCTTAAGTTCTATGCAAGAGATAAATTCCAGGAGGACTAAACAGAAAATGTGATTAAATTGAATTTAGCAGTTTGGGAATATGAGAGGCAACAAACATTCGAAATTTTTGATAATGTCCCCCTGAAATTTTTGCATCATTTTTCAATAAACAAAAAATCTAGAAGAATTTATATTGATTTTTAAAATATCGATTTGCTGAAGATAAACGAACAGATAATGGTTGGTTTTCAGTTACATATTGTAAAACTCCTTGCTTTACATATAATTTGTAGAAAATATAAAGCAAATCAGTATTATACATTATTATTTCAGTTTCTTTCCTTGACAATAACCAGTAGTCACTCTTCATGGTACTTTAGACAAGTGACTAAATTCCTTCATGCATAAAACACAAAGATGGATTCGAGTCTTGCCATTTAGAAATTAACGGTTCAAACAACAAAATCTATACATCCTATTATTATGTTTGTAATTATGATAATCACAAAAGTTCTCATGGTCCTGGTAATATATAAATGACAAATAATCTATTAATTTAAATAATCCAGATAGTAACAAATAATTAACAAAAATATTAGAGGTTTCTCTAGGTTCGGGATTTCAGAACTCTGATGCTGGTGTGTGATGCAAAGATCCTTAGCACGAAACTTGACCATGAACTAATGTCTCATCATGGTGTTAAAACTAAGCAGCAAGGATCCTAGAGTTGTAAAGGAAATAAGAGATGAATAAGTAGAAAACCTCGAGAAAGAGGGAGAGATGAACAAGGTTATATTTAGTACAAGTGAAGGGATGTTAGAGAGAAAAACTAGAAGCTCATGATTGAAAGGTAGTTTTAGAATATAAGCTGCCGAAGTGACTATATATATATAAAATGCTATTCCTAATTACTGGAGACAAGTTTCCTCAAGTGATTTTCATGCATGACCAACATTTTTTAATTGTCCTTTCTTTTAATGATTTTTGCTAAGACTCTGTACTATAAATGTACAACATTTTATGTTGAGAAAAAGAAAACAAAGTTACAAAACCACAGTTTATCATTATTCTTCAACGTGAGTTGCTTAATCTTTACTTTGTTACTGAATTCTTGACACATCACCAGTCATGGGCTCAAAACATGTATTCAAAAATCTGTATCTTAGTTATTCCATTTGAAGTTGTGGAAAAGCTTCAAATTGATAAATTCTTGTTGAAGGCAACTATAAACAACATTTGATTCATATATACTGAAACTTGTTATAAGTAACGAATGATTTAGATAGAGCACATTTAGCACTGTCTAGCGATGAGCATTTATTATGGGAATACCACAGCAGATGAGGCTGTGGAAGATAGTAAACCATCAATCAGAATGCGACCCCACAACAAATTGTACCTCATCAACTGCTTTAATATGTCATGAAGCTTCCAAATACACATCACTGGACCATTTGTTAAACCCAAACTACTTTTTCACTGACAAAGCAAAAGACATTTGGTATTTTCATTTATATGTAATATCAAAATGAATCGATGGGATCTAGTCATCCAAAGTAGAATTTCTATAAGGATGGGCCATTGAAATTCAGACCTTGCTTGCTTTACAGAAATTACTCTTGATGATCTTTCTTTCTTCCTTCCTTTTTTTTTATTTTGTAAGAATGAGAACTGTATTTAGAGTTATAACACTCTGTAAAAGGCTAAAAATTTCTATTAAATAATTTTTAAACATACCTTTACTTAAGCAGAATGGAAGCAAATGTACATTCTGCTTGCATTACTGTTATAAAATCAAGCATTGCAACAATCCCAAATGACACTGCAAGAAGAGAAAAAGTAAAAATGACATAACTGAATGCTCAAATACTCAAACAGGCATGATAATTACACTATTAAGAAATGTTTCTTTGTACTTCAAAAAATACTCATTTAAAAAAATTCATAATCAAGCCTAGCTTCTGATATTAAAGAATCAGCTTTGTTCTTTCAGTCATTTGAATACTTGTGACCTTTATTTATCCTGCATTTAATTGGAACTTATTTCTATCTCCCTTGGAAATATGCATGATTCTGTTCTTTATAAAAGAACGTAAAGTTCATAGAGAGCTTTATGTTCTTCCTTAGACTGCGAAGTACTTGAAGGTATAGACAATCTACCTCACTTAATTTCTCCTCCATAGAGTGCCTCTCAGTTAAACGTATAATTCCAAAATGGGTTACATAGCTTTATAATCACTTTTCAAACAAGCTCTTAAAAAATCCCACAAAGATGCAAGAAAATGTTGATATGAATACTGATTTATAAGTACTATATTTTTATACTCTAATATCCATGTAAATGACATATAGGTATTTTTTATATATATTGCATAATAAATTGGATTCCTGAGAACCAGCTTCTCTTGCTGGCTAGCCTTTTGAACATGTCTCTGCCTGGCCCTATGGAAGACTAAGTTACCAGGTGGCTTAAAGAAATGGCATCATTGCTCCTAAAAAAAAAAGCAATTTAAGGGGTTTTGAAGAGGATTCAAAAAGAAGGGCTCCAAAGCAAGCTTTTTCCCAATTTGGAGTAAATGTTTAACCTGAAGACACCTACTTTTAAATTTGGGTTAAAAATTTCTATTAATCTTTAGACAAATATAAACCAAATTCTTATTTTAAGACTGTCTACCAGAGACCCTATTTCTGTACATCCCTGCTGAGTGCAGGAAACTGCAAAGTATCACTATCCTCAGAATCTGAGCTATTTCTGCAACAGTCAACAGGCAATGAAATTGGTCAATGTGACTATATTACCACTAGGCATTTCCCAGTGGAAGGACCAGCTTGTTTATTGCTTGCTATAAAAGATGCTCAGTCCCTAACCCTGGGTTCCTCTGCTACAGGGCAACCCAATGCATGTGTAGCACCATCTGGACCCATTGTGCTACCCTGTAGCAGTTGGGGACAGTGGAAATGGAGCTATCAGGTCCATGCTACTGGGTTTGCTGCACTGAGTAACAAAGAGCCTGCACCGAGCCATTGAGTCTTGCAGTCTATTTTCAGAAACAGTGGAGTTCTGAAAAGCTAATTTCCTTGCTTGCTTGGTCATCTCATTTGATGTCCTGTTATACCTTGCCATTCTTTGTGAGGCTGGTGTCCTACTATGGCAATTAGTAACATATACTTATAAAAATAAAATTATATGCTTTGTGCTAGGAAATTAACATATCAGTTTGGACAAAAAATTCTCAAGAGATGTTTGGGACACCTTGCTACTATATAATGCTCAATTATTAACAAATTTTCCACTTACTACAATTAAATACCTCTTGGACTATCTTCAAATTATCTAATAGCATATTCAGCAAGACTCTGCTTTATTTTCATTTTTCATAACCACCGAGTCTTGTGAGTTGGATGGAACATACAGCTAATCCATTTTACAACACAAATTTTCCTTACCAAATTCCCAAAAGGTGGCTCTACCATGTTCTGTTCAAGCTATTCTAGAGGCAAGATTATCAATTTCCATAAAATAGACATAAATTTCAGATTATTCTAATCATTAGGACATTTTTTTTTACATTGTTCTGACATCTGGGGCTTCTTAAAGCATCTATAAAATTAACTAAGGTTTCTTTACTTGTTCTTTTTTTTTCCTTTTGAAATACACAGTCGTATATGTAGAACAATTCCTTCTGTTTTCTTTTTTTTGTAATAATAAATTTTATTTTTAGAGAAGTTTTACAGAAAAATTATACCAAAATTATAGGGGATTCCCACACAACCTCCAAACACACTCACACACAAATTTCCCCCTATTATTAACATATTACATTAGTGGGGTACATTTGTTATAATTGATGAACCAATATTGAAGCATTGCAATTAACCAAAGTCTTTAGTTTACATTGTGGTTTTTACTTTGTGCTGAACAGTTTCTTTAGGGGTCTGAGAGGGGTCTTAGATACTATGGGGCAGATGGAAGGAATTATTTTGATTGCAGTTGTAGATCTTTTCCTTTTGAAGCATTAGACTATCTTTAGTTTCATTTCCCCAAGACTACTCAAACCATTATACCCTATTCCCCATTCTCATCCAGGGCAATCAGTCTCTATTTTTTTTTTTTTTTAACGTTCTTCATAAGAAATGTTTTCTAAACTTCTTAACAACCTATTCACACTTGTCCATACGTTCTTTTTTCCAGGGTTTCAAAAGGCATGACATCCAGAATTGAACCCAGTAATAATACCAAGTTAGCTGAGCAGCAGAGGGAACAATTTCCTCCTTAAGTCTGTATACTTATGAATTAGCCTAAATGTGGATTTGCCTATTTTTTCATAACATTCTTATCGCATCACATGTTCAAATTGGGGTCTTTTAAAAATAAAATGCCAGCAAAGATGTTTAACACATTTAGTATTAATGTATAGTATTTATATTTATCCAGGCTACATTTTATCATGTTGGCTCTGTTCATAATCTTCTATCTCTAATATATGAAAAATTCTTATTAAATATTGGTTAATAGAATCAATGAATGAATTTCTACTTTTTCAGATAATAAACTGTGGCACTGCTGACTAAAATACTACTTAATTTTTCACAATATGTCATCTTCAAACTTGAAAGCATACTTTTTTATGGAGTTAAACTGGAAAGAATATTTATTAAAATATATGCTTGAAGTAGTTAAATTGGAAGAAAATTCCTAAAGTAGGAATAAGCTATGAATAGCCAATGGAAAAAAAATCTATATAAGCTATGATGGCCAATGAAATACACACACACACACACACACACTAATATAATGACTACAAATTAAAATAGGGTATATTAATTCATATATCAAATTGAAAAATGAATAAATTTTCTATACTATTAAAAGTTCATTCTAATAGGTTCTAAATGCAATTCAAGTTGGCAAGTAAATTGGTACTGCTTTATGCAATGCTCTTTAGCATTATATTTCCAGACCCTTAAAATGATCGTAACTTTTGAGGAAATACTTCTATTTCTAGGAAATTATGCTAAGGGGACAATCAGATTTATGATCAAAGAAATACATAACAGAAAAATAGTGTAAAATTGGATCATCAAAGTTTAAGAAAAGATGTATCTGTAAGATAATTATTCTGTTTACATTTATATACACACAAATATTCTGTACTACATATACCTATATATATTCCGTGTTGTAATACAAAAGATTCTGCAATATAATATGCATATATTTTTGACTATATATATATGTAAATGCAGACATGTAAACACAAAGGACAATACTGGACAAAATTAAAGTGACTATTTTAAGGAGTGGAATTATAGTACATTATTTCCTCTTTAAGGCTTTAATCTTTATTTTCAGTGTTTCTACATTGATCATCTGCTATTTTCAAAATGAAAAATAAATTGATCTGAGTCTTTATGCTTACTTAGGGTCCAACTACTAACATGCTGTCATAATTACTAAAACTCATATACAACTACTATTGACCAGGACCAGAATTCTTGGGAAAATGCAGAATATGTACAATTTAGAAAAAAAAAAAAAAGTTTTATAGCTGTTTTGTTCTTAAGACACTTAATATTACTAAAATTTTCTTGAAAGACACAAGGTTTGTTTCTCAACTATTTGGAAATATAGTTTCTACAATACTCTCCGGCTCAGCATAACTGAACTTTGAATAATACCTTAATCAATAACAATTTAAATAACACTTTTTGTTGCTATACTTAATTGAGCTTATGCCATTCTTTTTTAAATATTTTATTGAAGTATATCATTCATACATGAACATACATAAACAATAAGTGTATAGTAAAAGTTGTGAACTTACAAAACAAACATGCATAACATCATACAGGGCTCCCATTAATCATCACCCCCCCCCACCAACACCTTTCATTGCTGCAAAACATTTGTTACAAATTATGAAAGAATGTCATCAAAATATTACTACTAACTATAGTCCATATCTTACATTTGGTGTATTTTCCCCCAACCCACCCTGTTATTATTAATATATTTTTATTACAGAAGTTGTGAACTTACACAACAATCACGCTCATGTGCAGAATTCCTGTATAATAACCCTTCACCAACACACCGCATCATGGTAGAATATTTGTTACAAACAATTATACTTTCTTTCCAGACCTTTACCAAATGTCTTTAATTTAAAATCAGTTCACAGTTAAACTTCATTATTAACAATATCAAAATAAAGTTTTTTTTAATTTTTAAATTTGTTTTCATATCTACCTCAAGTGGAATTCATTGAAAAGGAATTGAAAGATATATTCAACTTTAAGTGCCTTGGTCTGTAGGTTTGACTGTACTGCAGATGAAATTATATATAATCCAGGCTACAACCAAGATCCTTTTACCAAATAAGGTCTGATATCTGATACTCCCACACACTTGGAAGGTAGTTTTTAATTACTTTTTAAAATTCAAACTAAGGGAAGTATTGGTGAGTAATGTATTCAGATTTCCTTTTCTCAACATATTCATTATTTCATTAACTTAATTATATCTAGAAAGACACCCTACAATAAATTCAGTTTAATCTACAATATAAAGATCATGAATTGATGCTAACTGAATTTTTGCCATGATACTATAGTAATTGGAATTTAAAGACTGAAACATTCTGATATTTTGAAATATTAAGAAAATGTACAAGAAAGAAGTGTAGTGGTAAATAAAAAATGTTACATTTAAGGGTATTTAAAATTTCTTCAAGGCCTTCATATTCAGAATGTTTGATCTGTTTGTGATTTATCTAGTAATAATATAATTTTATTTATCAGAAAATCACATTCTTAGATCATTTCAGGTAAGAGAAAAATTCTACTCGCTGGAGTGTTATTTTTTCCTTTTTAAAATAGATAAAAATAGCAGATATTTTAGGGGAAAGTACCACTTCAACTCAAGCAAATTTTATTTTATTTATTTAAAGATTCTGCTTTCATGTGTACCTCTTTAAAATGACCAGATTCACCTAAAAATTTAGACATGATTTTGAAATGATCAAGCCTGCAAAAATGACTGAAATTTCTTTGCTTCAAATAATCAATCTATAACAAGTATGTTATAATTTAAAAGAGTAAATCAAATGTCAATTGGTTAAATGACAGAAAATCCTTGTCCAGTTTTCTTCTTTATCTATCACCTTTTCCAAACATATCATCTACAGTGACATTTAGAAACCTTAATTCATCAACTGTACGATTTTGTTTAAACATGAATTTTATTGTCCATTTAAGGTCTGCACATTAATTGAATGCTGACTGGAAAGAGCACATAGCTTCAGTTCAAGAAGAATAAAATGGGTCAGGTCTCAATAGCATTTGATTCGTCCCTTGTGGTTTTTTGAGGCTAGAGAAGTGACTTTTTCTTTCCTAGTGTTTAACTTTTGATACCTCAAAGTACTTCCACATGTACCCATGTTTCATTCTTCACTTTCTTGCTTTCAATAAGGTTCAGAGGAGGGGGAAACAATGACAATGACACTGAACATTTAATGTGATATGAGGCTTAATGGTCTACCATGCTTGGTAACTGTGATAATGACAGCTAATTTTATTGATATTATGCTGTAATCTTCAGTAGAACGTCTACCTTTTCTCAGTGTTTATGTATTATTCAGACTAATAGTGAACCTGAAATCGAAAAAGCTTCTTATCTCTTAAAATTTTTATTGAGAGGACTTCAAAATGCACACAGTTAAGTGTTATTCTGTGTGCATTTAATGTGGAAAGAAAAGCTGTTTGGTGCCCATTTTAGATTCACTGGCAACAAGACGATGAGGAAGCATGTGCTAGGAGTCATGAAGATGCATATGAAAAATTAAAAGTTTAAAATTAATTTGAACTTATAATGTAATGCACCACGTGGAAATCTAAAAATCAATTTCCAAATGGAACAGCTTGAAACTTTTTCTTGCCATCTGGTTTGGGACCTGGCTCATTCGATTCCAATTTTGCCCTTGTGAATACTCCAACTTTATATATGTTATATGGGAACCATAATCTTCATGCCACCTAAGCTTATCTTGTTGAATTCCCTAAAAATATATAATTGTTTTTGTTTTTCTCTACATTGTCAGTATTCTCCAAATGGTCTTTTAATCATGGGCTCATTTGTCTTTATTTTAAACCAGATGTGATGTTAGTATTTGATTTATTGAGGTAATGAATAGCGATTGCATTTATTTGGCAGAAATTAAAGAAATGTATGCATCTATAATTTTCATCTTTAATGAGCCTAAAATACAGATTGATGAATTCAAATGAGTGAAAAAGAAAAAAGCAGAATTGGCTATTTGAGTTATAAAAGAACAGTAAGAGTAGGGCCCAATATATAAGTATACTGTTAAATAGGAATATGTGTGGAAAGCATTTAGCATAATGCTGGCACAAAAGAGTGCTCAATAAATGTTAGGAATTAACTTTTATGCTTTGATTAATAATAATAATAAGTGGAAGATTTGAGTATATATGATTTCTTCTGAAGAAAACAATTATTTATAGACCACTGCTAGATACTTCAAATAGTCAATATTATTTGTTCCACCCAAAGCCCTGCAAGAATGCTGAGAATCACAGAAGTCAAATAACTTGCCTCAGAAAGCGTAGCTAGTAAATGACAGAGTTGTTAGCAGAAATTAGGTGTCTCCATGATTTCTTTATGATACTTAAATAAATTTAGCAAATGTGAGTTACCACAGCATAAAATTATTTTAATTGCCTTTAACTGTATCTGAAAGATATTGAAAACAATAGTTTTGTAATCAAAATATTATAAACAAGAATTTGTTACTAATCAGATGCATCATTCCAGTACAACTATTGGTCATTTAGGTCTTTATGGTCCATTCAGATCTAATTGAAAGTGAAAAGTTACAAGTAGTAGTTGCCTCCAATACTTTTAATATAGTCATTATAATCATTATAAGTTAAAATTTTTGTTTTGGAGAAATATGCTACCACTTCCAAATTGTATAAATAGCATACCCATCCCCTGGCCTAGGATTTGTCAAACAGATGAGTAAAATCATATATAGATATATCATTTAAAATTATAAGAGTAAACCTTAAAGAGCATCCAATAATTTAATTATGATGTGAAGAATCATTTTTGGAATCCATATTAATTTTGAAGCTTCAAACTACAAGTTTGTATCTCTATGAAACTTCTTTAAAAATGAATTGTATAACTAATAGCTAGGAAATAACTGATAAATGAAGGAAAACATAATTTATATACACAGTTAAATGTAGCAATTATAAGTGATGGGCTATTTATTTATAGGCTAGGTCATATAGTCATGCTAATTTTATAATCTTACAGGAATATACATATAAATATATGCACACATGCACACAAATACATTTATTTGGATAATAATACAAAACCACTTAAGGGTTTTAGTCCAAAGTATAAACTATCAAATAAACTACTTAAGAAGATGCTGAAAACAGCTTTGCATAAGTGAAACCGTGAATTTGACTCTTCAAAGTAAGAGAATAGGATCAACACCAGAACTTGAGTTTTAACCTATTGCATGATTCTGTCACTACTTTTGTTTTAAAGGGATCAAAAAGCACACCTTACAAATATAATGAGAGAGAAGTTCTGTAGTACAAATGGTATCTGCAAAATTAGTCACCCAGGTAACTGGCACCATATATTGCTCCCTAAGTATTGCAATTATCACATGACTTATCTTGCTAAATCTTATGAAAGCCTCTTATTTTCAATTCTATAAATTGTAGTTTACTCTGCTTGACTCTAAAAAGCTGTATTTAACTGACTCTACTGTTATTTCCCACTAATTCTCAATATACTATGAACTGGAATCAGGTTGGGTTACTTGACTGTCCCTAAACGCAGCATCTTGTTTCCCTGGATTGGATTTGTGTTTCAAAAAAAATACTATCTGATAGCTTTGGTCAAGTTGTTACTCTCATATGACAAATAGGAATGATAAGAATAACAGAACCCATCTGATAGGGTTAATGCAAACATTAAGTTAGAGAATTCAAGGTAGTCACACAGCCCAGAGCCTGGAACAGAATATAAGCTTAAAAAAGAAAGAAAAAGGAAAAACAGATTTTCAATGCAAAGTGTTTATATAGACTATAACTTTATCTTTTCCTATCCTCATTATTATAGTCATCATCATTTGAAATGCTTCTCCCATTTGTATTCAGCTATCCAAAGCCTTACAAAATTAGACATGTAATTCTCAGTTCAGGTAATATACAGGATATTTTTCCAAATGTAGCTTTATACTTATCCTCTCTGATCAGTTAAATGTAAGTATCCCTTGAGAATAATCAATACATATTAGTTGAATGAATGAAATATATCTTTTGGATATGCATCCCAACAGTACTGTATAAGTACTGTACTGGGGATATAGTAGAGAGATATCAAAACTGTACAATAGTGCATGTTGTTCAGCCTTGTATGACTAGCTTCACATTTTTGGACCCTCGAGGGAAAATACATGATCAGCAACTTTTTCCATCTAACAGTGCATGAAGTCTAACTTACCACAATTGGCAATCAAAAACCTCAGCCCTAATCCATGCTGTCCCTAAACAGGAGTGCAGCATTCTGTAAGATACATTAAAATTTGCACTAGTTCTCCAGAAGCAATTCTCAGGCCCGTATAGGTTCTGGAAGGCACTTCACTTATGTTCCCAAATGCCCTGAAATAAATTCTTTATTAGCTGCCAACTATTACATTAGAGATTTCATGAGGTGTCCCTGTCTCCAGAACATAAACTTAGATTTTGCCCAGGTTAGTAACTATTTCTTTGTGACAGAGCTTTTGACATTGATTATGAAAGGGATTTTATCAAGCATATGTAGGTTATATGTTAATAGCTTGTGTGGTAAACTCTTTGTGAATTGACAGAAAACATGAATTCTTATGCCTTACCCTGGTAATATATCAAGACCTATAAATTGACAGTACTGACATGAACTCATGAAAACTTATCACTTTCCTGAAAGATAATATTGGACAAATATTTTCTGTATGTGGGAGTATAGGCTTATTAGTTTGACATTTTATATAGAGAATAAATTTAAAATGTGGTTATTCAAATTAAGATTATTCGTTAATTTATACAAAATGTCTTTTGTGTCTGCATAATACTGAATTGGATAATATATCAAAAGTGGAAAATTACAAAATGTAATCTTAAGCATAGATGGTTAGCTTAATTTTAATTTGCAGTACTTTTTTATTTTTTTTTTGCAGCAAATTGTACAAGATATCAAATTGAATCTGTTAAGTATAAACCACATCCTGCCTAGAAAGTAATGGATTCACAACTGCTTTCCCCCTATTATCAAGTACAGTAGCGTTTTTCCCTCTTATCCAGGAGAACAGGCTATTTCCTGGACCACATCACCATGGTACCCCACACAGACCAAAAGTCCTAAATAGATTTTTTGAAATTTGCTCTTTAAGGTGAGTTGTAAGGTGAAGATACGCTGAGACATCACAACAATTGGAATGGAAATCATTTTTGTAGTTTGAAACCCAGTTTCCTCGCAGAAAAGCACAAAAGGAAAAAAATAAAACAAAAATGAGCACAAATCTTCCAGAAGTTTATAAGTGATGTGAACAAATTAAATGATTGCGTTTGCCCAGTTTTACTCTAAACTGAGATTTTTGGTATGATATCAAGAGGATAACTTGAGAATATAATTTGAATATTTGTACTTTTTGTCCCTGAAATAGTGTCAAGCCCAACTTTGGTTTATCTTCATTGTATTTTGTTTTTAACATCACAGTCATTTACTTTAGTGAGAGACACTAAATGAAAGTAAAGAAATTACCCTACCCCCAGAAAGAAAGAAAAATCCTATTATAAATTATATGTTTTTAGAGAACAGGACCCTGTATATATAACAGCTTTTTAGAGTCTTTCATAAACCATACTTTGACTATCTACTTAAATGTTTTTCAAAAGCCTAATGTGGAATCATTAAAGAAATCCTTTTGTTTTGAGAATTGGTATATGGTTTATAAAGTGCCAGTTAAGAACTCTGGATTTTTAGTTCTAAGTCTGAACCTTCTTAAATTCTACTCTTGGACAAATGTAATTCTAGAGACTAGCATGGTGGTATGTTGGGAAGCCATAGGCCCCAGTGACCGGCTTGGTCTCTGGAAATATAAGGGTCTTTAGATGTTGGTGAGGATTGACTCATGTCCCCCATAAAGGAACATGCAAGTCTTAAATGCCTATCCTGTGGGTGGGTACTCATTTGTAAATGGGGTCTTTGACGATCCTATTAAGAAGAGGGCAAACTGAAGCACTGTGGGCCTTAATTTCCATGACTGGAGTCCTCATAAACAAAGGAAACTTAAGCAAAGAAAATTTGCATACAGAAGTACAAGCCACAGGAGGAGACAGAAAGAGGCAGAGATGGATTAATTTCCAGCAATGCACCTCCAGAACACTGCAGACTTTGGAGAAGGCATGGCCTGGCTATACCTTGATTTTGGACTTCTAGTTTCCAAAACTGTGAAATAATAGGTTCCTGCTGATTAAGCCAACCAGTCGAAAAGTAAGGCCAAGACAATGTGCTTATTTTCTTTCCTTTTCAGGAATGCTTTCTCTTGTTTGGATGACCTTGGTTTCTTATTCAAACTAAAATCATTGACAGTCTTGACTAGGCAAGGGTTATTTGAGTCCTTCAAATGACTTAAGCAATCAGACTGTATTATAAACCCTCATCACATTTTGAATTTCTGCTTTGAAATTTTAATTCTTTTTGAGGTAATCAATCCCATGAAAATAATTATATTTTACTTTCTTCTTCTTTCTTTACACTGAAATAATTTGGAAGGTTGAAGGTTTGAATTTGAAAACTAAGAAAATGAAAGTGCTCTCAGGCCAAGGCCTAATGTTAGCCGTGATCCACCCTGAAGCAAAAATTTTATGGCTAAATTGTTAGTCAACTTTTTGAAAATGTAGTTCATAATGGAAGTGCTGACACAATGTTAGCTATAGATTCAGAAACAGCAACACTAAAATATCAAAGACATTTCATTACTGTCAATTTACCTCACTTTCTAAAAATTAAATAATGCCTTCCAACATCTTTCTCTTTTTGAGTTGCTAAACAAAGTTTTCTTTGTGGAATTTGGCCAATGATCCTTATCCCTGTGTGTGGGGGGTGACTGATGGAAACACTCATACACAAACATGCACGATTACATGATAAGGGTGGCATGCATTAACGTATTTTGAGATCATACTCTTCAAAGGTATAACCTGACATAAAGGTTGTACATCCCTCAAAGCCACTTTTGCAAAATGGTCCAGCACTCTGCTTCCTAGGCAATAGTTTTCCCTATTTTTGACAAAAGTGCTTATTCTATTTGCAAGTAAAATTCAAAGACCTTCTCTTGACCTATTTTTCTAATGAAAATATACTTCAAAAGTCTTTTCAATTTTCCTCCATTTATTACCCAAAAAGAAAATACACTGTAGGTAAATATGACATGAACTCTTCAAGTGTTTCAGTCCAATGGCGATAAGTACATTACATTAATTATGGGTAATTAAAATGAAATTTTGAGGTTAAAAGTGAAATAGAGAACTTGAATTAGACAAAAAGGACTGTGGATAAGATATACTCAGGACATAATTCCTAAGACAAGATAGTCTCATGTCATAATTTCTAAGTCTAAGAAAATCTATTATTCTCAAGAACCAATCCTTTCTTATCAAAATCTCACATGCATGGAATTTTGTGGAATTTGTCAAATACTGTTTTTCAAGTAACACTAGACAAAATGAGCAAATTTTAGAACAGATCTTCATGAAGTTGTTAAGCAAGACTTTGACCCTTATATCTTAAAAAAACTCCGATAATCCTTTGAATATATAATGACAGCATACTCATTTTAGACTTGACTTCACATTTACTTTCAGTTGTAGGAAAAAGAAGGTATTAAATCTATTTATTGCATACAGATGGAGATTAAATAATTTAAACAAATGAAAAGCAGAAGTGATGATTATACACAGTATGAAGAACACTCTACATTTTACATGAATATTCATATAGTTCAGTTTCCACATTCACAATCTCACATTATAAATTACTTTTGAACAATAATGCTGTCTTTTTTCCTTACTGCACTACTTCCTACATGCGTCTGACAGAATTTTCAGATTTTCATATTTACCATAAATACATTCATATTTTTCTATAACTAAACTGAAATTAAAATGATCTAGAAGAAGTCTTGTGTAAAAATGATTTCCCAATATTAGAAAGGTAAGATATACAGAACATAGTTTAAAAGTATGAAATGTATAATTAACACCTAAGGTCATAGAATATAATATTGCCATTCTAATTTTCATACACTTTACCTACTTTTCAAATATTTCTTGAACATCTATTAGGTGCAGGACTGCATATTACCAAAAATGAATTAAAGACAAAATTTCTCTTCAAACAACTTAAAATTAGTAAACAAATAAGTCATAAAAGCACATAACAACTAAATGATGCAAAAAATAATAAATGCCTTATGATTTAAATAATGTGCCATAGTTGCTTAAAGGCTGAAAGTTGAGTTAGGGGCATTTTATCTGGGGATCAGGGCTGGTAAAGTGGTAAAGGGGCATTTTAAGGAAAATGTCAAAGATCCACTTAGGTATCTCAAAACCAGGAAGTCTCAAATTATTTTGATGTTTTCCAAAGAGGAACATCAGTATTGAAATTTTGCTAATGAAAATATTGATTACTTACACAGTAACATGGAATGTGAAATACTGGGTTGTAAGAGGTACTTGTCAAAAGGAAGAAAATTTTCCATTAGTGCATATAATTAAGAAAAACCTCAGAAGCTGTATCATAATAATAGGCTGTAGACAGAAGATACCAGCTTGTCTTTAAGAATTTTTTTCTATTTTCTTTTAAGGTCAACAACCCTTTAGCAAATTCTTGAATAACTGTCAATACAATTATAGGACCTGTGAAAATGACGCCAGTAAAATCTAAAATATCATTCTCTGAATATTACAGTGTCATTGCTTCAATGCATCATGAATTGAAGTCATGGAATATCTTTGTATGTGCTCATAATACACACACTTTAAAGAGAAGGAAGAGAGATTTTCTTTGTTTTCTTTAGCAAAGATAGACATGAACAGCACTGCTAGAATTTATAAAATGTACGGGTATTTACTGAAGGGATCTTCTGAACAGTCAAAAGTTTTGTTAACCTCATACTCTGATGCCATAGTTTAACTCCTATGTCATAGCTAAGATGCTTGAACGAACTCAACAGACTCTACCAGGAGGTCGATATAGAATGAAAGTCAAGTGGAAGAGTGGGTAGGGCTTTGATGACAGTCAGGGTTGGCCCCTCCCCTTTCTCTGCTCAGTGGCTGCTCTGATTGGTCAGTGTTTTGTGTCGGGCCAAGGTGTTGAATGCCTTGACGATACACTCTTGGAGCCAGCCTTATCCGCTCACATATTTTATATCTGTTTACACTTTTATTCCTTATAAATAAAAAAATTTGTAATAAATTGTAATTTCCAATTACAGAAGTTTAAGAAAACTATATATTTTTAAAATTGCCTTTTTGTTATATGTATTTACCATCTGCCACAAAAACTTCTACGGAAAAGTTTATATTCATTGGAATGGAGCTGTTTGCACCTTTTGGACTTTGTTTCCAATGAGAGTAATTGAATGTAAAATAATTAGGCTCTTCAATCCTAATGAAGATGATGTCAAGCCATGTAGTTGGGATTTCTGATTAGTTTTTTGTAAACTCAAACCCTTATGATCACTTAAGCTATGCTCTCTGAACTAAGCAGATGAGACACTCCCCTTCCATTAAGGAGTTCATATATTGTGATTAAATGGAAAAGCACATGCCTGAGGGAAATCTCTTTGGCCTACAAACCTATATTTTGATTTACATTCATTGATGAGCTTAAAAATCTCGTGGAAGACAACAATAATGAGCATTTTTTTTCTAAATGTTCTAAAAAGTAATCGAATAATTATATGTTTTAAGCTGCCTGGCTACGTGATTCACTGGTCTATGAAGCTACCACTCCTGGACCCAGCCCCAATAGGCCCTTCTATCCAAATGCTGGTCCCTGTTAATACAACACAATGGAAGTTGCCACTATGAACAGGTTGCCATGTGAGGTTGACAGCTGTTCAATCAGATTAAGACAAATGCACATAGGCAATGTGAGTGCAGAAAAAAATTTCAGAAGAAAATTCTGTTCCTTTTGGTATTATTACTTTTTCTAGGATCTTTAGTAATAGAGCATGAATCTTAAAGATGTTTCTACAAGGAGATAAACTTGAATTAGGATTACTATGAAGCAAACAAATAAAGTAACTTCAGTAACCTTCTTTAAAATTATCAGATTTGAACCTTGACCCCTTTAAGTATTTAACTTAAGAAGACTCATTCTCCCCAACTCCCATGCATACAGAAACCTACAAGAGAATAAATGCAGGCCCCTACCTGTAATAATCTTGAAAAAATTGTGAAAATGTGTTTAAAGAGACTGCATAATATGCCAAGAGAAAAGTCAAAGAATTTCACAAGCCACTGAAAGATAACATACCACCATCAATAGCCAAACTCATGAATAAATAAATATTTACAACATGTACATATGCATATCAAGGTAAGGCTATATCACAGGAACTCAGAATGTGTAGAAAATCTTTATGCAGTGCTTATACAGTCACAAACAGAAACACTAAAAAGGAAATAATTTTAAAGGGAAGAAGAGTTAATGCATTTAAAGTTTCCCAGTAACTTGCACGACCTTTCTATAATAAGCTAGACTCTTTAACAATGAATGAAATATGTGGCTGTGATTGCCTATTCCTGAACCTCACTGAGTCACATCATCATCATACAGCAGAGCTAGCAAATTTCTAGCTGAGCTAGTTAGAGTACATTGGAAAGAATAGTCATATTTCCAAAGCTGAAGCATTTCAGACCTGATTTCCAAATGAAATCCAAAGCCCCTCTATTTAAAGCTGCGTGGAATGAATACATGCCTATGAAAACACATGCAAGCATTTTGAAATAAACCTTTATGATTAGGCTAACGGTTTTTCTAACCTTTTGCACTTATCTAACTTTCTGACCAGGTAGCTAAAATACCAAAGTCCACTGCTTAAGTTTAACACAGGAAATGAAGCTTTTACATGCTACAAGTACCTATCTTTGAAAAACTTATGTAAGAAATACAGGTTAATGCTCCTGACATTTCCTAGGGTCAATGACACCATACAGCTCTAGACCCAAAGTCACCAAAATGCTGCCCTGTGGGCTAGCATAAATAACAGCTCACAGTTTGCAAGAAAAAAAAATCCATTGATAACACTAGGAAATACAGTAATGTGGTGATATAATTTACAAGGCCCAAAGATAATTTGCAGTTCCATTCCTTTGGGTGCATCTCCACCAACCATCGAAGCTAAGTGCCTATTGGAACTTTTCCCTTGAAGATACAGTATGTGGACGATTTGTAATGTCTTCAGTACAACAAAAGGAGATACAGAACCATCAAATTGAAGGGGCTGGAGTATTTAGAAAATCCCACCGAGATGCTGTGATAAATTATTAAAACTTCTTGTTAATGTTCATGCTTATCCTTAACCTCAGATCATAACACTGGCAATGAAGGAAAGGATGGAGAGACCTAGAAAACATTTCTAGAAATGAGATAAAAACATTAGGTAAAAAGAATGCTTCTGCAAAGCAAAATTCCTCAAATCTCTCCGTTCAGGATTTTCCCCAAATAACATACAAACATTGTCCAGAAAGTCTCTCCTAGGATATCTCCACAGCATCATTTTTTTGGCTTACAGAATTTACAGAACACCATACCTTGATAACCGGTGCTTAGAATAAACAAATGGCATTCAAGGAAAGCAGAACCAACTGAACTTTACAAAAAGGCAGTTTCAAAGTCTCAAAAATTCTCTCCCATAACATGATTTTTTAACAGCAGAAGAAAATGGATTATAGCATTCCAAAGTACCTAAAAGGCTTTTTTTTATATAGATTTTTTTTCTTTAAAGTTAATGCAATTTATCTTTTTAACATATCAACAGTGAGAGAGACAGCCAGAAGATTAGTATTGGTGGCATTGCATTTCATAGCATGCCCTTTTTCAGACTTCCCTCTGATCATTTCACAAAATCTACTAACAATTCAGGAATCTAACACATTAAGGACCCATTCCTTCGTAAAATAATGCAGCTTCTTAAGGATAACACATTTTCTTGCACTAGAGCAGCATGCATCTGGCCCTATATTTTCCTTGCTGAAAATGATCATTGTAATGCTTTAAAAGCCCAGAAAACCAAACACTAAAAAAATCTCTATAGCAATAAGAGAGGGAAACTCTCCTTGCTAGCCATCTACAACACAAATCTTCTTTCCTGAAATAAAATTCTGATTCCCAACAGAAGCAGCTTCTCTACCTTTAGCTGTCTTCAAGTTACCATTAACTAGACTGCTAACCCCATTTTGATATTTAACACAAAACTTTCATCACTTACCCCCCTTCCAAGGTTTTCCTTTCCAGGGGGTCCGAGTCAGCTTGCTCAGAGTTGGTCCAGAAAAGATCAGCATCAAAAGGACAAGAAGTTCAAGCCTAGTAATTTTCCTCACTTTCTCTGATGATAACATTTCCACAAGTTAATTTCACAAAATTTCTCACATCGTCTTCCCTCTTGGTTATTAGAATAGCATTAATCATTGAAAAACCTGAGGTGGGTGTTGTTTTTCCATCTTTAGCAGCTGAAGTAGCAGCTCCCTGATGTAGCCCTGAGCCAAGCTACATTTCTCACGGATACAGCTCCTTCTCTTCAGCACGCAGTCAGCACTGCTGCTACTCTAGGAGCTGTAAAAGAATTTCTCTTCTCCACTTTGCTTTCAATGGGAATATATTCCTCGGCGTTCTGGGTAAGCTTGTTTGAGAATGATAAAAACAGTAATGCTTATGTCTGGTAGAAAAGAGGAAAAATGTTAGGATTGTGTGAAAAAGATGAGAAGCAGTTGTACTGACAGCTTTCAGGCTGCCTGTGTGATCCTAATAGCCGTGCAACCAACCAAATTGCTCTTTTAAGAGTAATAAGGCTTCAGTGAAAGCCGGTGTCACTGCCACTTGGGTGGGTAGTGCTGGGCTTGAAAATCACCCAGGAACAGATAACGACTGCTTCAGTCCCGCTTCAGAATATTAAAGGCTGAGAAAATATAGCACGCACAGAGGGTAGTTAATCTTTTGTGTGGGTAGAAAAGGATTTCAGTACAGAAAGATTCGAAACTTAAAATGTATTTTTTTTTTTTTTACTTCACCTTGTGACATTAAAATGGGATTGCATCTGCACTAATTATTCATAAAAGGATCTGAAATATTGAGTAGATGAACAGCAAAAAGTATATGATTTTTTTCCCCACAAATAAAACAGGCAGGACAAGTTCTCAAGAGTTACAGTCTTCCTCTTTTATTAAAGGCAGCTTATTTCAGCATTTCTGTGTCACCCTGAACGAACCAGCCATTAAAGATGCAAGCAAACTTTTGGAGATACCAACACAGACATTATCAGGCTACATTAATCACACATTCAAGGCAGCACATTTTCTATTAGTTTGTGTACATCACCATGGTAATACAAAAAGCTCCCTAAATCTCTCATCCCTTTGCAACTATATTTATGAAAGCATTACTGATCACAAGGTGTGTCTATAATTAACAATCAAGCACATGTCTATACTCCTGGATGAAGAGGAAGTTGGGTGAAAGCAAATCAGATAAAAGTAATTTGGTCTCTTCTGCCTGAAGTGAATTAGGATGATCGAGCTATTCTGGCCAATATTTCAAATCTGTCTACATCTTAGTATTATCTATATGGTCACTTATTTCTCTAATCAGTGAGCCACAATGCATGAATTATGCATTTATGTACTTTACAGTAATCATTTCCTGTATAATGATAACCACCAATATTACAATGTTATCACTTTCAAAATTGGATAAATTGCCCTTTTCAAATCATGCTATTGGAAGAGGTACTCATAAAATAGTGAGTTATCTTGTTGAGATAAGTTGTATATTAAATTTGCATCTAAAATTCTTAAAATTCGCTTTTATGTAAAGTAAACAATGTCTATCAATGATATTCAAGGAGCATACAAACTAAATTCTCAAATGGCCCCTGAGTTGAGAAACAGTAATCAATTGGTATCCAACATTCAATTTGAACACTCCTGAGGGAGATCAGAGAGGTTTATATCATGCCCATTTTATAAACAGTGAATTTAAAATTCTCAGTCCCTGTATATTTTAAATCATAACTTCATATTTAACTTAAACTAAGTTTTCTCTTTACCAATCATTCTTCTTCCTGTCTACCTGATCCTTTCCTCTCTCTTTAATGAATGTAAACAGAAATTGGTGTAATGAATTGGTGATTTCCCTCACCACCATCTTCTGAGGAAGGCTCTAGAACCAAACTCATTTACTACCTATAGTGGCATTGCCCTTGAAAGAAAGAACACAGACTTTCATAATTAGTGAAGATTTTTTTTTTCCAAATGACTTTGAATATTAGGTGGAAGAGGAAAAAGTCCAAATAGACTTAAACATAATAGAAATATGCTGACGAGAACGGTGCAACTTCTAAAACGTGCCTTCTAGAACAAGGTTAATAGGAAAAACAATCTTTCCTCAATATGGGATACAGTTGACCAGGTGGACTCTAAAGAAATTTCATGTTCAATTTCAGATTTGCTTCCTTTTTGGTGATCCCAGGTAACCAACTGTCCATAGTTCTTTCTGGTGAAGATGTTGAACTGGATTCAGAACAAGACCACCCTAGCCCAGGGAGGGGAGCCCATTTTTTCTACAGAACTCATCTGGCTAAAGCTTGAAGTGTTACTCAGGCTTTCTAGATATGACACAAGACAAGGGGAAAACTTCTTCCTATAGAAGTGGGTAAGTTATAAGGGTAGAGTTTAAAGAAAAAGAGAAATAGCAAGTGGAGGGGTGGTCCACATGAAACATATCTCTGCATTGATATGAGTGTAGAAATGCCTTCCCATCTAAATTAATATTGAGAGTAAATAGCCAACTTACCATAGTTCTAAGTACTTGTGGTAGATTGAACTGTGTACCAGAATTTAGACATGTTCTTAATCTGCATTCATGTGGGTGTGAACTCACTATAAAAAGGACCTCTTGAAGACATTATTTTAGTCAGTGTGACCCAATTGAATGAGTGTTGACCTTAATCATGATTAATGGAATACTTTATAAACAGAAACAGAAAAAATTCAGACACAAAGAATGCCACCAGGAGGTGCTAGAAGGCAGTTGTAAATGGAACAAGAAGAGAAAAGAAAGGATGAGTGACGTGAGTCAGGGATAGAAGTCAATGAACCCCAAATGTCCTTGGCAGCCAGCACAAGACTGTTACAGACTTTAAGAAGAAAGCACTACCTTGCTGATACCTTGAATTTGGACTTCTCCTAGAAACTGTGAGACAATAAATTCCCATTGTTAAAGCCAACCCATTGTGTGATATTTGTCATAGCAGCTTGAAAGCCAAGACAGTATTGTACATGGATTAACTAATTTAATCTTTACAACAATCCAGTGAAGTAGGAATAATTATTACCTCCATTCACTATATTAAGAAACTGAAGCAGAGCAAGCTTACATCACTCGTCCAAGGTCATCGAACTTCATTTTGAATTCACAAAGCTTGGCTCTGGAGCCCTTGCTAATCACTGCTATGCCACCCTCTACCAACCTGGACTCTGCATACTCTTAACCTTTCAGAGCTAGACTTATCTTCAACACCATCTTTATATAAAATAATTGCACATGATGACAGCATGCTCAGTATGTGCCGGGTTTTATTAAAGTGCTTTACATATTTTATTTAATTTCTTCTTCACAACAACCTTGTGCAATAAGTCTGTTATTGTACATACTTTATAGATAAAGAAAATGAGGCACAGAGAGATTATCTGTCCAAGGTCACATAGTGAGGAAGTGACATAGCCAGGATTTGAACCCCATCTGGTCCCAGAATTTGTCTTTCAGCTTTGGTTTGCCAGTATCTGGAGTATGGGTTGGGGAAACCTAAAGTGATTCAGGAAGGGCTGAAATGGTGGGAGAGTGGAGCCACTCTTGGAGCATCTGTGTCTTGGAAGCCTCCACTGGTTACTGGCAGCAGCAGAGATTTCTAGGACTATCAAGGCACCAGAGAAGGCCCTGCTGAGAGATACCTCAGAATAACCTTCCTGACCAACCATATGTTTCCAAAGGAAACATGAGGTCAGAGAAGGTACCAGCAAGACCCGCCTTACAGACGATTGCAATACAACACAGTAAAGGCTTTAATTCAGGCTATAAAAATTATGATCCCACTTCTAAGAAATACCCAGAATAAGCAAATTCATAGAGACAGAAAGTATATTACAGGCTACCTAGGGGCCAGGATGGGAGTATGGTGAGTTATTGCTTAATGGGTGGAGAGTTTCTGAGGTGATGAACTGGTTTTGGAAATGGATTTTAGCGATGGTGGCACAATATTGTGAATGTAACTAATACCATTGAACTGTACACTTGAAAGTAGTGAAAAAAGGAAATTTTGAGTTGCATAAATGTTATTACAAGTAAAAGTTAAAAAGAAATTTTTAGGAAGATTGAAGAAAGGGAGTGCTATAAAGAAGTATATATTAAAACAAAGTACAGGAAAAGATATTAGAAAGAGTTGATTCAGCTAGAACTGTCAGGACAGAGAGGGTGGCATTTTGGCTGAGTATAAAATAAGTACAGCCTTTAACACTAAGTCAAGTCAGGCAAGAGGCAGACGATAACCCAGACCAGGGGTCTCCCATGGGCAAGGTCAGGGAGATGCCAGAAAGCTTGGCTCCCTCTAAGAACTGCCAGTTAGACAGTGGGGTTTGGGTGTCCAAGCATGTAAGTGAGCAGCAGGAGATGAGGTAGCAATCAGTGGTAGGCAGGGGCCAGATTAAAAGTTTTAAATCCACTTAATGCCAAAATTCAGTCTTTACTTTTGTTGATAAGGAGTAAATAAAAGGCTTCTTTGGCTACAGTTTGGTGGGGTGTATAATTGGAAGCCAAAAAAAAAAAAAAAAATGAAGTTATAGCAATATTCTAAGCAAGACATAGTTGAAAACTGAACTAAACAGTGGGATTAAATAGGAAGAGATAGATTTGAGATGGCTTTTAAGATTTAGTATCATCATTAATTCAACAAATATTTAATAACCACATACTTTGAGCCATATAGGATGCTAGGTATTTTAAGATAAATAAGACTAGGTCCCTGTCATCAGGATACTTATATCCTAAAGAATTTGGAGACAAAATAGATAGAGGGAGGATTAGAACATTGCTTCAGTGTTTAAGCTTTAAAAAAATATATATACACACACACACACACATATACGTCCGTATTAGCTTGATTTTTGTCTGTCCTGATAGCATTTGTTCCAACTTTGATATCATTAAGCAATATTTAGGTATCTTAGCACTTACATTCATTTTTATTCTAATATCAGGGCAGTGATACTCTCTTATGTACAATATACCATTTTGTGTTTTCTTTATTTTCTTTATAAGGTAATACTTTCCCTAATCTCTGATACTAGCTAATAATGGTGTAACATGAGCTAATGATTATGAAATAATTTAAAAATCTTCCAAAATTGATGGCCTCATTTAATCTTCTCTAATAAGTTTGCAAACAAGAAATATTGCCAAGCATTTGTAAAAATTTAGTTGTTTCTTGTTATCAATACATAAGTTGTGTTTTACCTCACTGATGATTCTCATTTCCTCAGATGCCAAAGAAGACTGGAACTAATCCTGTTTCTAAAAATTCTGTCAGTTTGGTCATCCCTGTGGTTCTCCATCAGGGATATCCCCACGGGACATTTTAGCAGTGTCTGGAGACGTGTTTTGATTGTCGCAATAGGGGGAATGCTACTGGCATCTAGTGGCTACAGGCCAGGGATGCTGTTAAACATCCTATAGAGCACAGGACAACCCCTCAGCAAGACACCACCTGGCCAAAGATGGTAATAGTGCTTAGGCTGAGAAACACTGAGGTAAGCTCAGCTAGTCTGATCACAAGATGATATTTCCTCTAGCCATTTAACTCGCTTATATCCAAAACAAATGGTCTTGACTGAAGCTCAGCTAGACAATTGTGGTAGTTATCACCAGTGTGTTCTCGTATGACAACAACACAAAATACCCTATTTATAATTTTATGCTCCAGAGGAAGCCTCCCATTTCTCTTACTATAATTCATTCATAAGAAACACTCCTCTCTCTGATCATCTTACTTCAGACCAACAAAAGGTGTTGGATTTACATGAATGGAGAGCTGAAATGACATACGTGCATATCAGTAAAAATCTTTCTTGTCCAGAATATTTTTAGCAACCCTCTGTTACCAGGAACACCCATGAAAATATGAGGGCAAACTTAGCTGTTTGTATCTCCCTCTTATTGATTTAGCAATGATCAGTCTCCACTGGTTATATGCTGTACTATTATTAATTTATTTTATATACTCTACCAACCGGCCACCAGAATAAAATTTTGGCTGGGATTGAGACAAGGAGAAAGTGGTAAATTGTCCACAGCATTCACTTGGTAACTCTTGGAAGACCATAGATCAATTCATAAATAAATAATGAATAAACAAAGTTGTCATTAATTACTTTTGTTTCTACTCCATATTTCTCCAACATTCTATTTTGACTATGCAAGCCAAATTACAGAGCTGACTGATTTAAAGTCATTAAAAATCCAACCTACACTTTGATTCTTTGTCTTCACCATATTTTCCTTAAACAGAAGCAACAAATTATTGGATATATTCTTTCTATTCCAATCCATTACAAATGCAAATCATTTCACAGACTAAATAGAAAAGGTATCCCATGATTTTTCCCAGAAATTAAGGTAATAGATTATATATATTAATTTTATTTCCAAGATCCAATAGTGCAGTTACATATGTACAAGGTCAAATTTATACCGTGTAAATATTTCAGTTACAGTATGGTTACAAAATTAACTACGGTTGATTGGAGCATCTACAACATAAAAAGATATCATTTATTTTCACAGTTACTGAGAAATATTTAGGAGGATTCTCATTCATTTTTCCTTTCCCAGAGATTCCTACAGAGTGAATGAACAACTCTGAATCCCTCTGATGATTTAAGTCCCTGCAGCACCTGAGGCTCACTGTGCTGCGCACTGGCTGTCATCAGATCATCCTGCAGTTATAGAAGATGACAAAGTTGGGCTGAATCAGTAAAGAGATCCGGGCACACAGCCTAAGTGGAACTTTTGAATTCACTCCTAATATTGCATTGCACTTTTGTTATTATTCCCTTCTCATGAGAAAATCAAGTAGAGGCTTGTATGTCCCACTTGAGTGTCCTAGTTGATTGTACTTCTAAATAATAATATGCTTTTAAAACTTCAACTGAGGAAGGCAGCTTAATATTTTGTTTCATATAAGCTTAATTTGAAGAGTGGTTCCGAATGTTGCTGGGTCCATTAGAATGACCTGGTGCACTTTGTTAGGGTATCAATCAGTGGTTTTAATTCAACAAGTTGTCTGTGAGGCCTGTGTGCATGTATTTTGAAAAAAATATCTTCTATGTATCACTGATATGCACTCCAGTGTACAATAACTATCTTAGAAGGAAAAGTGTAAGCATTTTGGGTTTGCTGCATAACACCTATTCTATTATCTTCATATAAATATCAATGGAATAAATTTAAAGTCAAGTTTAAAACTTTTTGAATGAATGAAATTTAGTATATTTGGGGAATTCATATGAAAAATTAATGTCATACCTTTCTTTGTTAATACATATTTAACCAAGTTGTAAATGAACATATGGCTTCTATGTAAAGAAGGTAGAATATGAGACCTGCACAGACATGTTGTTGATTTTCTAG
Source organism: Cabassous unicinctus (assembly GCA_029593785.1). NCBI lineage: Eukaryota > Metazoa > Chordata > Mammalia > Cingulata > Chlamyphoridae > Cabassous > Cabassous unicinctus. The sequence goes on along the minus strand of JAQZBX010008177.1, from coordinate 4,239 downwards.
AGAAGCAGCCGTGGATCTAGTTAAACATGTCTGGACCTGTAAAATATACATTTTCCTCATCTTAGATGTTTTCTTGGGCTTATGTAAAGTTCATTTAAAGGACAGTGCTAGAAAGCTTGACATGGTCTATTGGCTATGTTATATGAATTACATAAAACATTTCATATCTGTAGGAGTTATCAATAGGATGTTTATTAAAAATTGTATTTTTAAAAATTTTATAACTTTCCTCTAACGTGGAATGTTCTTCCTCACAAATACATAAAATCTAAATAGTCTCTAGACACATAGCATAGTCACTGAATGGTGGTGTTACAGATTCCCATGAGGATGTTTGTAGGCGGTGTATTAATATATATGGTTGAATCTGCAGTGACTTTCCCCAGAGTGCTCTTGAGACTACAGAGATCCTGTAACATTGGTTCACTTTCTATTGAAATGCTCAATCTCCCAAGGAACATCGTCTCTGTATCCTAAATATTGAAGATGTCAGATACAACCATTGCACAACTAACTTTACTTTCTTGAAAAAAGCAAATAAACTACAGATTTTAGATCATTTATAAACTTCATAGTGTAAATTTAAATCTGATTTAAAACCATAATTAAGAAATGCAAAATTAAGGTATTTTTATATTAGCTTTAACTACTTTCTATGTCCATTCCTATTATCATTTGGGAATCACTGTAGGAAGAGCTATAAATCTATTGTACAGCTAACGTCAGTTAGTATACAGTTCAGCTATAACTACCACAGACCAAAAATAACAGTAACATTAAAAGATTCTTTATTTCTCTTTCATGAAAAAGTCTAGATGCAGACGGTCAAATTTTGCTCCACAAAGTTCTCAGATATTTGGGTATTTCTATCTTATTTCTTCACTGTGAACGGTTTCCATTCCTAAGCCAACTCAGGATCCAAGAAGGTCTCTCCATCTGCAGATATCATGCCAGCAGGAAGCAAGATGAGATGAAGAAATGAAACAACAGTGGGTTCAAGTAGGTTTCTCTCAGAAATTTTAGGAAAATTGCCACATGGCACTTTTTCTACAGTCCATTGGCACACATGTTTAAGGCTAGCTACAAGGAAAATTGGAAAGTGAAGTCTTTTTCTGGGTAGTCAAATAACCAAATTAAATTTCTGGGATTCCATTACTTTGAAAGGAAGGGAGAATAGGTTTTAGGGATAATCTAGTCTTTTATATGGGATATTATTTTCACCCCTTCAATCACCTCAGGTCAAATAATCAATCTGCTTTTCTTGGACACAAATCTCAGATTCTTTATCATCTAAGTAGCCACCTTCCTTCAGATTTCTGGATGTTATTAAGTTTTTCAATCTTAACATCTGATTTAATGATATTTATTCTTCCTTAAGCCTGAGAAGTTCCTCATTTCTTCTTTCTTCCTAATTCAAGCCAAACTAAACACAACAGAAAGAATCTGGTGGTGGTTTACAATACCCTCCTCCTCCCCAGGCCCCCCCACCTAGTTCCCGCTGCTTAGATGGAGAGTATGTGACTCAAAACTGCTTCTATACTTCAATTGTTCTGTGTCCTCTATCAAGAGCCTAATGATTTTGACAAGAAAAGAGTCACCTGGCTCTATTTCCTTTTCTGTTGGATGTCAATTTAACATGAACATAGGGACACTTTATTAGCCTCTGACACTTCCAGGAAGAGGCAGTTTCTTTGCTTTTATTTTAAATCATTTAAACTATTTTAAAACAATATAAAATAATATTTTAAATAATTATGCCTAATAGTAAAATTTATGCACACAGTGATATATTAATATACATATATATGCACATGTGCATATATAAGCACTCATTTCTAAGTAGGAGAATTTGTTAATTAATCACTCTTAACAGCAAAATAGCTTCCCATTAGTCAAGCCTCAGGTTAATTAATTCACCAGATGAAGAGTGATATAAGTCTTAGTGCTTTCTTCCTAACTACTTACTATTCCATCCAGAAGACAGGCTCAATATATCGCTCACTGAACAGCCTGATTTCTGCTTCTGCAGATGCTGAATTTTAGTACTAGATCTGATAATAATTTTCGTGGAATAAAATATAGTGAATATATTTTTTCTTTGACATACACCTATTTAAACCTGGAGAGAATAGTGAACACTATTTAGAATTGAAAAAAATGAATGATTTAGGGAGTAGCCACAGCTTGCCATTGAGGTTGAAGTAGATTCTTGCAAAGAATGGCAACCAAGAATTCTAGGAAGGAAAGTCCTTATCCCTGTAAGCCTGACATTCCACTAGGATCCACCTGATGATATGAGTCACTGAAATGTTTCTTTTGGGTAATTTGCAGAATGGAAATATCTGACCTTGTGTCAAGAACTCTATTTGTTCCCTTGGCTGAATGGCATTTAATAATTTACTCCCAACTGTTTAAGGAGGACATGGGGAAAGGAGACATCAAGACCTTACAGGCTGACTTCCAAATCTAGCCCACATCTTGCCTACAAACTCCAGGCTCATATATCCAACTGCCTAATCAGTATCTATACTTGGATATTGTGGTAGTCAGAAACTTAATATGGCCCCCATGACCTTCACCCTTTACTCCCCCCACCTCCAGTATTACTCTCATGATTATGTTATGTTATATTGCAAAAGTGAGTTTATCTGTGTAAGCCTAATCTAATCACATAATACCTTTAAAAGCACAGAGCTTTCTCAGGCTGGCTGCAGAAGAGGAAGGCAGAAGGAAATGTTAGAGGGATTTGAAGCAAGGCACCTTTTGATGCAATGTTATTTTCTTTGAAGATGGAGGGACCATTAACAATGACCAGACATTGGCCTCTCAGAAGTAGGAGTGACCTTCTGGTCAACAGCCAGCAAGGAAACAGGGACCTCAATCCTACAATCCCAAGGAACTAAATTCTTGAGTTCTACTAACAAACTGAATGAAATTAGAAATGGATTCTTTCCCAGAGGCTCCAGATACAAGCTTAACCAAAACACCACCATGATTTCATAATTGTGAAATCTTAAGTAGAGACCCAAGCCAAACATAACTAGACTTCTGATCTAAAGAATTATGAGTTAATAAATGGGTGTTATTTTAAGCTGCTAAGTTTGTGGTAATTTGTTACGCAGCAAAGGAAACTAATACAGATGTCTCCTGGTCTCTCCTCCTAGATGTGCCCTTGCAGCCTTCCTCTTTAGTGAATGCCAATTCCATTCCTCCAGGTGTTCAGGCCAAAAAACTTGGAGTCATTCTGAAATCCTCTTTTTATCTCCAAACCAAATATGGAAATCCATCAGCAAATCCTGTTAACTCTACTTCAACAAAACAGCCAGAATCTGACCAGTTCCTCCTCTTCCACTGCTTCCACCCTGATCTGAACTACTCACATCTCTGATCTTTTATTGCAAGAGTCTTCTAACAGGTCTTCCTATTTCAGTCCTAGCTCTCCTCCCTCCTGCACATTTTTTCAACACAGTAGATAGAATGATCTTTCAAAAGCTTAGGTTATATCATATAAATTTTTTTTCCCTAAAATGCTGCATCAGCTCCCTGTTTATCTCGGAGTAAAATCCAAAGTCCAAGCAATGATCTGGAAGGTCTACCATGAAATGTCCCTCTCCCATTCAGTTACCAATTTTAACATATCTCTTCCTATTTTCCGCTTCAATCACTCTGCTCTGGCCTTATTGGCTTCCTTAACATCCATGTACTCTGGACACGTCTGCCTTAAAGTGTTCATTCTAACAGCTCCTTTATCTCTGACTTCAGCTTCATCAACCTCTTACTTCCTTCAGGTTTTGGCTCAGATTTCACCTTATCAGTGAAGTCTACCCTGACCGCTATGTAGCATGATTCCTGCCCTCACACCTGACACTCCAGTTCCAGATCGATCTGGATATTTCTTTTGCCATTTTTCCATAGCATTTATCAATTTTAATATGTTTTATACTTTACTTCTTTATTGTGTTTAGTATTTATTACCTGTATCCCCACAAATAGACTCTGAGCTCTTTGAGGACAGGGATTTTGTTAGTTTTGTTCACTGATAGCTCAAGCACCTGAAAAATTACCTAACATACAGAAAGAGCTCAGCAAATATTACTTTCAATGAATGAATGAAGTGCAGGCACTTTGGGACACTAATTAAAAGAAAATACCACCTGCAGATCTAAGGCTGTGGGTTGCCTCTGGCAGAGGTATGCTCAAAGGGACACTACACAAAGATAGTGAAATTAGAGCTACCTT
>JAQZBX010008176.1:15159-48779 GCA_029593785.1 Cabassous unicinctus | reverse complement strand
GAGCTGGATGGAACCGAGAATAAGTGTGAGTGAAGGGCTAGGGATGGGGGAAGGGATGAGAAAGCGGCAGGGAGAGAGCGCAGTGGCTGAGGCCTGGTTGGGTTATTTTTGTGTCCCACATTTTGGGGCACACCATAGCTGGATGGATATGTATTCATTCCACAGGCATTTCCTGATGCCTGCTGTCTGCCAGGCCTGGGCCGGGCTGTGGTCACAGACCTGCAGCTGACACGTTACATTCCCCAGGGTGGGGTCTCCCAGAACTTCTCAGGCCGATGGGGGAGATCTGTTAACAGACTCTTAATGCCCAGTGGTTTGGGGCCAGGATTCTTCCTGGAGTCACCAAAAGGGGTGTTTGAGGAAGTGACACTAAACCCTGAGGGAGAAGCTCTCAACCTTTCTTCCGCTTGCTCCTTCTAGCCAAGTTTGGGGCCAATGCCATCCTGGGCGTGTCCCTGGCCGTGTGTAAGGCTGGAGCAGCTGAGAAGGGGGTCCCGCTCTACAGGCACATCGCAGATCTCGCTGGGAACCCAGACCTCGTACTCCCTGTGCCAGTGAGTGCAGCTGCCCCTGCCAGATCCCGCAGCGACAGAGCCAGGGGTGCATAAGCAGCCCCTGGAGAATCCACCTTCCACACCCAGCTCCAGAGGAGCCATTTCCTGAAATCAAACCTCGCATGCTGCAGCCCAGCCCCTCCCCTCTCTCCCACAATCCAAACCTTCCCCTAAGATTCCCTGTGCTTGCTTCTCTTGCAACCTAACCCGGTTCCTTTACATTCCAACCCTAGGCTCCAGGACTCCCAGCCTCTAATTCCAGTCCTGTACCCCACCCCCCATATCCAATTGAGAGCTGCTTCTTGGCAAGGATTGTGGCCTTTTTAAAAATATATATCTTAAATCCTTATTAAACCAAATTTCATCTTTGCATTTAATCTTAATAAAGTCACCATTTGTTGTTACTTGCTAGGCAGTAACAATAGTATAAAGGCACTGGTTGTGGAGACAAACCGCTGGGTTCAAATCCCGGAGCCTGCTTACTAATTTCATGATCTTGGGCAAGTTACTTAACTTCTCTCTGACTCTGTTTTCTCATCTGTAAAGTGGGGGATATAATAGTACCTAGTTAATAGGGTTGTTTTGAGAGTGAAGTGAGCTAAAACAGGATGTGTAAAATAGTAATGATATATAAGTATTTGCGATTCCTTTTTTAAAAAAATTTTTAAATGCATTTTTTTATTTTTTCTAAAAGCAATTACTGTTATCGCTATTGTTCATATACCAGGCAACTGCTAAGTGCTTTTCATTTGATTTCTTTTAATTTTCGGCAAAGGACCTTGCAGGGAAGTAGGTGTTAGCCCTATTTTATAGAAATTAGGAAATCGGCTCTGATGGGTAAAATGACTCCTCCTAGTAAGTAGGATTCCATCTAGACTCCCCATTCCTTCTTGAGCCTTCTCACCCAGGGTCCCCTTGCCCAGGACTGAGCTCCCCTCTCCCCTTCCTAGGCTTTCAATGTGATCAATGGGGGCTCCCATGCTGGAAACAAGCTGGCCATGCAGGAGTTCATGATTCTGCCCGTGGGCGCCAGCTCCTTCAAGGAAGCCATGCGCATTGGCGCTGAGGTCTATCACCACCTCAAGGGGGTCATCAAGGCCAAGTATGGGAAGGACGCCACTAATGTGGGTGATGAAGGCGGCTTTGCACCCAACATCCTGGAGAACAATGAGGGTCAGTGCTGAGCACTTTGGGGGGCAGACCCCCTAGGTCCCCATGGATGGGCTGTCTGCAGAAACAAGGGGTCCTGGAGCCTCAGGTCCTCTCTTGCTCCTCTCCCAGCCCTGGAGCTGCTGAAGACAGCCATCCAGGCAGCTGGCTACCCAGACAAGGTGGTGATTGGCATGGACGTGGCAGCTTCTGAGTTCTACCGCAACGGGAAGTACGATCTTGACTTCAAGTCTCCTGATGACCCCGCACGCCACATCTCTGGGGAGAAGCTGGGGGATTTGTACAAGAGCTTCATCAAGAACTATCCCGGTGAGAGTCCCAGGTGTTCCATTGTTCCTTCTCAAGTCCCCAGCAACTAACAGGCTGCTTTCAGTGACCTCCATTAGCACCCACTCAGGTCCTTGCAAGTCTTAGCCCCATCACAATGCCTCTGCCCCGTCACTAACCCCCGACTCTGCCCTCATCTTCCACCAGTGGTCTCCATTGAGGACCCTTTTGACCAGGATGACTGGGATACTTGGAAATCGTTCCTTGCGGGGGTCAACATTCAGATCGTGGGGGATGACCTCACAGTCACCAACCCCAAGAGGATCGCCCAGGCCGTTGAGAAGAAGGCTTGCAACTGTCTGCTGCTAAAGGTCAACCAGATCGGCTCGGTGACCGAATCCATCCAAGCGTGAGTCCCTCCTGGCTGGGGGCCCACCACAGCCTCCCTCTGTCCCAACCTTGCCCACTAACTCCAAATCTACCTTACCTTCCCCCTCTGGGACCTGACCCACATGCACCCTCCTGACCTTAAGGTTTTGACTAACCCTGGGCCTGACCCCGAGAACTTTGCTGTTGTGACCCTGTCATGGCCTCCCTGCTCTCATGCCATTCCTCTCTCCCAGGTTCTGCCATTCTTCCCACCTGATTCTTTAAGACCAGGAATTTCCCCTTCGCTCCTACTTCCCAAAGAACCTAGAGTCACTGCTCTCTTCCCTGCTGGGCAGCACCACCCAGAAGGCAATTAGAAGGGGAGAAGCCTTACCAGCCCCTGGCTTTCCCACGGACATCAGGCTTATCAAGTGTCCTCTCTACTCAGTTGCAAACTGGCCCAGTCTAACGGCTGGGGGGTGATGGTGAGCCACCGCTCCGGGGAGACTGAGGACACATTCATCGCTGACCTTGTGGTGGGGCTCTGCACGGGGCAGGTACTCACAGCTCCCCTCTGCCAAGTGCCTCCCACCCCCAAGTTGAATGCCACCACAGGCTGCTCCTGTGGGCCAAGCCCAACCCCTCCTCTCCAGCCTTACCCAACCCTCTGAATTCTTCCCACTCCTCAGATCAAGACTGGTGCCCCCTGCCGCTCGGAGCGTCTGGCCAAATACAACCAGCTCATGAGGTACAGCGGGTGCAGTGCACCTGGGGATTGGGGAGCTAAGGCTGTTGGGTTAGGAGGCAACAGCTCTGACTTTTGCCTTCCAGGATTGAGGAGGCTCTCGGGGACAAGGCTGTCTTTGCTGGACGCAAATTCCGTAACCCGAAGGCCAAGTGAGAAGCTGGAGGTCCCAGGCCCCCACTGGACAGACCCAGGTCTTCAAGCTCTTACCCCTGAAATAAACACTGGTGCCAACCAAGACAGTGGCCTGCTCCTCTGTGGGAGGAAGGGATGCTGGTCTCTGGGCTGGGTAAGACAGGAGGTTAAGGCAGGAGGTAGAGAGGTGCGGACAGGAAGGGCAGGCAGAGAACAGACGTGTAACCTACTGAACAAGGAGGAAGTGAGTGACTCGGTCAGAGAGGAAGTTGTGCTTGATCTAGAACAACAGAGTTCACATATTGAGAGGATGTCAGTGGAAGCAGGTGCCACATGCAAAATGAAGCTGAAGAGGTACTGCCAGAACAAGGAGCCAGCTCCAGAAGCAGAGCAGGAGTGGGGACTCCCTCTCATGAGGTGGGAGAGGCTGCATCAGATCTGCCCATCAGGTGAAGTAAATGGTCCATAAGTAAAGGTCACAGCCTGAGTGAGGGCTGTGTAAGGATGAGTAACAAGGAGTGCAACTACCACTTGTACGGAGCTTAGGAGGATCTAGAACTGTTCTAAATGTTTGACATACGTGGCCCATGTGATCTTTGAAACAGCTCTATCAGATAGGTGCTGTTATTATCCCCCATTTTTAGGGTAAAGAGGCTGAGTCACAAAGAAGTTAAATAACTTACCTTCTCCACGGTAACAGAGATGATTAAGTGGCTGAGCCAGGATCCAAAGCCAGGCCATGGGGCTCCAGCAACTGTGCTCTTGAAAAATGCTATCTTATAAATCCCTAGGCAAGTGCCAATATTTGGCCATCTTTACCTACACACACAATAATTTCATACTTTTTGACCTAAAAATTATTCCCCTGCCTCTCTGGCAGTGCCTACAGAACCCACCTTTCTTTGTACAAACAAACCAGGACATTGGGTCAAACAGTGTTTATTGAATGTGAAGTATCCCCAGGCCCATGGGGAAGAAAATTCCAAGGAGAATGGAGAACAATACAGATTAAATACCCGCCTGTACATTCATACTCTCTCTCACACATGCACACACACATACACACACACCACATACTATCCAAGCTCCAACAGTGACAAATCAAAAACCCTCTTCTCCCAGCCTGAGTGACAGCTAGTGGGAGGTGGTTCAGAGATGGGGCTCCAGGATGGGTTCTAATAGCAGCAGCCTTGTCCCTCCCTGCCTCCTGCCCTGCCCCAGGGGCCAGAGGGAGCTTGGGTGCCTAGGAGGTAGATGGCAACTCTTCCCCACTCTGCCGCAGACGCTTCTTGGCCCGGATCTCATTCATGGCTTCTTCAATGGAGCGTGTGTCCCTCTTGTTGGCCACAGGCACTGGGGGCAGATGGGAAGCTGGGGAGGGCCTAGAAACCCTGGGCCTGGGCCTGGGCCTCTACTCTCCTCCCCACCAAATCCTGTGCTCTTGTTCCCAGCCCTCCCTCAGCCCCCACCATGGCCTCACCACAGCCATAGGTCTTGTTGGCCTGTAGCATGTGGGCCGCATCCTTGGCTGCTCCCTTGCCAATGAGGTGGCTATACTTGTCCTTGTAGTCGCTAGCCGGGCTCACCACCGTGGGTCCCTGCCGGGCTGCCTCCTCCTCCTGCCGCTGGGCCAGCTCCTGGGGAGCAGAGGTGGGGTACTAGTGCTCAGCGGCCTGGACCGACCCCTCACAAGTGGTGGGCTGCACGGCTCAGGGACTGCAGAGCATAGCTTACCTTCAGCTTCCGCTTTTCAGCGGCCTTCTGGGGGTCCCACTCCTCTCCACGACGGTAGGACTCCAGCTCTTCATCTGAGGGTGCAAACTCCTGGGGAAGAGGGAGTGGTGGAGTCACGATTACATATAAATGTTTCACCTCATTCCTTTCCCTCAAGGGGGTTAAGGCTGAAAAGAGACTAGAGGAGAGTGAGGAACTTGGGCCTTTTACCTTTTTGAAGATCATGACATAGCGACATTCGTCATCCTCCCCAAAGGAGAAAGATGTCAGGCCAGCCACTTCCACCACATCATGTCTGGGAAGGGAAGGCAGAGAAGAAAGAGTACATTCAGCCTCTCAAGGATGCCCCCGCTGGCCCTTTCACGCCACTCCTGCAACCTGCCTTCCCCAGCCCAGAGACACTCACAGTATGCTCCTCTCTATCTTGTTCATCGGCTGAAACTTTTTCTTGGTCTGCCCACTGTCCTGGATGAAGTCTGACACCTCTTTCTCCATCTTGGGAAAGGGAAAAGGGAAGAAGATATGAGATGATGGCTCCACCCAAACACCCCTCTCCCCCAACTGGGCCGATAGGCCATCTAGATCTCACCCCACATTCCCCATTCTCCATGCCACTGGCTTTCTGGCTTCACCTCTCTCGAGACACTTTCAAGAAACTTGAGTCCTCAACCTTCCAATTCTAACTTTTAGGAAGTACTTCCTGAAGGCTGCCTTAATCTCTTCAGTTGTTCTCACCCTTTTACGAAACTCCACTTTCTGTTGTTTCTCTTGCTCCTGCAGTTTCTTCAGGCGGGCAGCCTGCTCTGGGGATGAGAAATGGCAGCATGAGGCCAGGACAGGAAGCACGGGTGGGGAGTGTTTCTGAGGTTTTAAAAGTCTGGTGTCTATCACACCAAATCTTGGTGTGTATTTCCGTCTTTCTCTCCCATTTCTCAGCAAGCTCTGTTCTTTCCCCCATTTCCCAAATAAATTATTTTTACTCGCCTAACTGGAAAAAAAAAAAAAAAAAGTCTGGTGTCCAGTAGAAGGTGTCAGGCTGGACTACTCTTTATTCACCAAGCATTTATGGATGTTTACTACATACCTGGACCCATGCTAGGGTGGTTAAGATACAACAGGAGTTACAAGGAGTAGAATCATGCTTAACCCCATTTTTCAACCCCAGTTAACAAACATTTATTTAATGCACACCACACACAAAGAATTCGAAGACATCTAGAGAGGTGAGGAGACTAGACTAAGGCCCTGGCCTCAAAGAGTTTATCATTTCATTGCCTATGGAACAAGGGGGAAGTTATTCAACTTCCTATATTTTGTAACACGACCACTTCCCACTTCTACCACACAGGATGAAGCAGAATGGCTAGTCCGACACAGTTCTTTAAGAATGCAGGTATGCAAGGTTAGTTGCAAAGGAACTTCCACCCTGTGGTCTTACAGAACTCTCCTCCTCTTCCTCAGATCCAACCTCAACACCAGACCCTCTCAAGCCTCTTGGAGGGGGGGCATATTTTCAACCTGGGCTCTCCACTCCTGCCTGTCTTCGCCCAAGATGTGACTGTACTACCTCTGCAGCTTTGAGCACATACCCCTTCCTAATCCTGCTCCTCAGCCTGAAATGACCTGTCCTCTCTTTTGCCATTTCAAGTCTTTCAAATCCTTAACATCCACTTTTTCCACAGGATCTGAACCCCTCCAGCTGCACTGAACCTCGTCCCATTTCCTAATCACTCCATGTCTTTGCACAGGTTATTCCTTCTGCTTTGAACACTTTCCCTCCTCTAGCAAACTTTTGAGATCCTCCATGAATTAGAATTAATCAGTTCTCCCTCTGGGCTCCAAGAGCATTTGGTTCAGACACCAACTATAGCATGTTCTGAGAACCAGCACAATGTAACTTTTTTGTTTGTCTCCCCTACCAGACTATGAGCTCCTTGGAGGCAGGGACCCTGTCCTGTTGTCCTGGGTCCCAGGGGCCAACAGCCTAGGAGCTCTTTTTAACTGTCATGGTTAAGAGCATAGGCTCAAGAGTCACAGATGGATTTGAAACCCTGCCCCTTACTAACCGCATGACCTTGGGCAAGTAACTTGACTCTGAACTTCAGCTTCCCAGGCTAAGTGAAGCTAGTGATCCTCACCTAGACACTCATGCTGAGCACTAAATAACTCCAATTTCCCATTCCTGTTACGCTCCCTCCTTTCTGAGAGCCTCCAAATACACATCTCCCTCTGCCTATAACACTTTTCTCTCCCCTCTCACTTAAATGATCTATTCTTCAGCTCCCGGCTGAACCATTGCAGACTACGTCAGGACCCTAGGTACACACTCTCACAGCAATCAGTTCTCAGAGCATTTATCAAGGTGGTTATTAAACGCCTGTGTGGTCATTTCTTAATGCGCGGTCAGCCGTGCAGTGGGCTCCTTGAATGTATCCCTGGCCCCCTGCACACAGCAGGAGTTCAGTAAATAGTGGATGGCATTTAGATACTAAGTAGCGGCTGAAGGCGGGGAGCCGAGGCCCGGGATGGTCAGGGCCCGCAGAATTGGGAGCAGGGGTGCTCCCCCAGGCAGGCATTCCGCCGGCCTCCAGCACACGCCGCAGGGCAAGCAACCCGTGGACGCCTCGACCGCCCGTCGGGCGCTCCAGGGCCAGCCTGCGGGAAGTTACTCGGGGAACACTGGCGGGGAGCCTATGACCAATCGGACGGGGCCGGGGCATTCTCATCCCTCCAATCAGCATCACGATCCGCCCGAGCAGCTCGGACTTTAAGGCTACAGATGGCAGAAGGGTTATTGGCGGGAGGCAGAAAGGACGGGGTTAAGCCAAGTGGGCGGGGCAGAAGGCACAGAAAGGCCCTTAAGGACCCAGCAACCAATTGGCGGTGCTGAGGGGGAGGCGGGTCAGAAGAAATGTCGAACAAGACTTACTAGGTAGACCTTTAAGTAGAGATAACCAATAGAGGGGAAAGGACTGTGGATGGGCGTGTCCTGAGCCCAATCGGAATAGAGACGCGGGGACAGGGAAAGGCGGACCGGGAGGGGGGAGGAGCCGAGAAGCGGTCGAATATGCCCTCCTCCAATCCGAGGAAGGCACCAGTGGCCCGAGGAATATACGAAGACGACCGGTGGGTTGGAGGCGTCCTACCAATCAGAGCCCGCCACAGCGGACGGGCGGGTCGTTCCGCTAATTGGAAACAAGGACTGTGGAAGGCCAGGGTCCGGAACGGAAGGAGGGTGGAGCTAGGCTTCAGAAAGCCAATCATCGTCCGCTAAGGGCAGCGGGCGGGTCCGCAGCCCTTTTAGGGACTTTGGGGGGCTCCGAAGGGGCCTGTGAGGGGTCTTTCAAGGTTGAGGAGGCGGCACAGTCCAAAGAGGGAAGACTGCGGTCCCAAGAACCAGGCGTTGAAAGGCGGTTGTGAATTTGGGATCCTCACCTCGGGCCTTGCGCCGAGTCTCCTGGTCACCGAAGCTGGGCGGCTTCTCCATGGAGCTCAGGATGGAGCCCAGTAGGTCCGCCATCTTGGGAGAGACTGAGAAGGGGCGGTGCGTCTTAAAGGGAAGGGCGAAGTGCCTTTAAGGCCGGAAACTTGTCGGAGGCGAAAAACCACGCGCTGGCCCCGCCCCCCGTAGACAGAGGCCGGAAGCAGGCTGGTGCAGCGACGTTTAATGGCAATTCGTATAAACCAAGCCCATGCACACGCAGAAAGTGCTCGTGGAGCCGGCAGGAGGCCCACGCCACGACGGGGTACCACTCGCCCGGCCGTGCAGCCCTCCCCGCGGCGCCTTAAATAGATTCTTCACTATACTCTGTATGTTACAGTATGTACAAGCCCCCTCCTCTCGGGGAACGGGGGCGGGGACTCCGCAACGCGTTCCTATATACACCCCCTCCCCTTTGGCCGCGAGGTTGGTGGCCAGAGTCGGGGTGATGGGGGAGGACTAGGGCAGAGAGGGAGGGAAACGGACGCAAACATGCGGAGTCGGGGTAGGGGTAGGGGCACGGTCAGCCCTGAAACACGACGGGCGCGCGCAGCGAAGGCAGAGGTGAGACCGAGGCGGCTACATTCAGAGACGCGTCGAACAAATAAATAAGGCAAGTCAGGAAGGGCCGAGTCCGGTGCAGGCGGGGAGGGAGGGAGCTGTGGAGAAGGGGCAGGCAGGCTCCGTCGACCACAGCTGAAGATGCAGGTCTGTGGGGCGTGGGGCTTCTGGAGCCCGGGACCAAAAGAGAGGGGGGATGACCAAGAGGGAAGAGGAGAAAGGTGTGAGGAGCAGGGGCTGGGGAGAGGGAGTTCAGCACTTCGGAGAGGGCAGGAGGGTGGAGACCTACGAAGGGCTCCGAGAAAGGTGAAAGGGAAAGCTGCCAACTGGGGGCTCCCCCTCCCCCAGAAAGCCTCTCCCGGTTAAGACTGCAAGAAGCCGCTCAGGGTGGTGAGGAAGGCCGCGGAGAGGTCAGGTGGCCAGTCCAGGCTGAGGAAGTCCTTCCAGCTCCTGATTCTGTTTCAATTCCCTCATCCTGCAGAGAGACCAGGAAGGAGTCAGAGGAGACCACTGTGCCAGGGCAGGTGGGATGGTGGAGAGGCCAGGGCAAAAATACAGCGCAGGAAGGGAGGAGTACCTATGTCGGCAGCGCCGCAGGAATCTCATGATCTTCCGGGCTGCCTGGTCCTGCTTCTTGGTGAGAAAGGAGCCTCTGGTGGAGGAAAGAAAAGCTGGGGGGACCTCGCAGAACATCCAGACACCCCATGCGCCTTCAGCCCTTATGAACACTAGCAGCGAAGAACAGTAACAGGGAACTGGGGACCCAGGGGCAATGGGCATGGACGAAGCGGATAGGCACAAAGGGCTTAGGGCTGGGCGGCTGGGCCGTACTTGCTGCGGGCAGGCAGGGTGCCCGGAGGCCGGCGGCGGTAAGAGCGGTAGTGCTGCTGGATAAGCACCGCCGCTCGGCGGCTCTGCTGAAATCGCTTCTGTTCATAGTAGCTTCGGAACTTGCTCTGGATCAGGATGGCTGCCTGGGTCATCTTCTTATAGAGTGCAAACTGCAGGGGTGGGGAGGAGGGACAGGGACTGCAATGGAGGGACAGAGAGCCCAGCCCATGGGGGTCACCCCCAAGTGCGGTTACCGCATGTCTCTTTCTCTAACCCACACACTCATGGAAAGGCTGAATTGTCCCAGACACAACCTCACGCCCAGATCTCATGCCTAATACCTTAAGTGCAATCCAGGTCAGCTTGTGGAGAGAGAAGGGGAGTTAAAGCTCTGGCAGCATTCTGGATGCTCTGGGCTAGGATGGGTGTGTGTGGGAGTGGGTGGGTGGGCAGTCGGGAGGGTATGTCTTCCAGAGAGAAGGGTCTCACCTGCTTATACTTCCGGTAACAGCGCTGGATCACAGCTGCTGCGACCTCCTGCTGCTCTTTCAGCCTTCGGCCCTAGGGGGAAGAGAAGGAGGTCTCAGCACCTCATGGCCCACCTCTCCTTCTCCCCTGACCCTGTACTCCATCCAAGACCTAACTGGATAACTCCATAAGCCCTGGGAGCCCACAGTAGTCTCCCTGACTCAAGAGTGTGCTGAGAACCCCAGCCCCCTGACCTTATACTTGCGGAAGGCCGTCTGGATGACTCGGGCTGCCTCATACAGTTCCCGCTGCTCATGATCTGACAGCGTCAGCAGGGCAAAATCACTCTCCATCTTGCCACTGGCAGATGCAGAGAGGAACTCTGCCCAGGAAGGTGCTGGAGGAATAGCCAGGCGACCCCGCTCAAAGGGCAGTTCACTGTAGGGGATGAGGAGAAGGGATGTCAGAGGGCATCTGAAGTCCCTCTTCTGTACAGAGATCGCTCAGAGGGGAGACCCCAGCAACAGAGTCTGGAGAGAGTGACTTCAGAGTCCATCCGCCACTTCCAAGTCCCTTCTCAAAGGCCCTGGGGGCCTCAGCCAGAAAGGAGTTTTGGCTGTGGGGAAGCCCCCTTCCTTCCTCCCTCTCATCCTCCTTTAAGGAGGAGTCCTCAGGTTTTGTCCTGAGCTGGTCACCTGGGAGGGGCTGAGCTGGGGAAATGGTCCACATTTTCCAGGTAGCTGGCCAGCCAGGACATGGTCTCACTGAGCCCCACGGCCCCTGTCCGCTCCCGCAGCGGGGCTCCAGCCTCGGGCAGCCCCACAAAGTCCTCCCGCTTAATCCGCTCTGGTGTGGCTTCAATGATCTGCTTGGCCAGAGAGATCATATCCACCTGGAGGAAGGAGAAGCTGGGTAAGCCTCAAGAGGCCCCAACTGCCAGATATTCCTACCCTGCCAAGGCTGTGACCTGAGTCCACTCCTTGGTCCTTCTCTCATCACCAGATGCTGAGGCCTTCAGAGATTGCTCTCCCTGCTAACCCTGTCTTTCTTGGCCGCTGTTCACACTCATTCACTTGTACTTGCTGGGTTCCCACGTGGAAGTACAGCCCTCTGTTGAGACTTTGTAGAGGACACAGGATAGGAAGAACTTAAGCCAAGTAGGGATTCAGGGGCTAAGCAAATGAGGGACTTCACCATCCTTCCAGGCCAACCACCCACTGTCCCCACCCGGGCCTGCCCTGCACCAGCCACCCAGTACTGGCCTTTGCCACAGCACACCCCCTTTGCTGGCTTGGCCGTGCTACTCTCCACCCCCACCCCCCTCAGCTCCCCAAGAACTAGCCCAAGGCTTGCCAACCACATGAGACCCTGTTGAATGGCTCCAGCCCTGAACTCTGCAATACTTCCTGCCAGCCACACTCAATGCATCCTACCTTACAGTCTCTGATTTCTTAAAAACCCATCAGCCTCTCTAAAGCAGGTATGTCCCCAGGTTCTAGGAGAGAAGTATGCTGAGACATTTGAAGAGCAACTCTCTTCACTTTTTCATTCCACAAGACTTTCTTAGCTTTTGCCAGGTGCGAGCCTCTTCCTCTCTCCAGATCACTGCCGCATACCTTGCCACCTTCTCCCCTCCACACACCTCCCAGCTGCCCTCCATCACCCTGGTACCCCCTACTCTAGATGAAGATATTCCCCAGAAATAACCTCTGATGCCTCATGACTTCTGAGTCACAAGGACTGAAAAGAGCTAAGTAAAGGGCTGCCATGCCTGTCCCCACATGAGGGTAAATGCCTTCTTCTTCCCAAAGTGAAGCCAGACTGATTCTGCTTCATGGGCTAGCGTGCCTCAGCCCACCTCTGCACCCCACTCCGTTTCTAGCTCTCATAATTCCATCGACGTAAGCAGTACCGGGATCACGTCCACAGCTGGTGGGCTGTCAGCTTCGTCTGGAACAGCCCCACCATCTGAGGCTGGTGGGAGAGGAGACGAGGGTGGGGGTCCTTTGAAGTTGGTGGCCTCATAGTCCATGAGGAGGAGGGGGGCCTCTGGGGCACCAGAGGAGAGCTGGCCTGGGACCATCTCCTCCATGATAATCTCAGAGGCTGGCAGAGGAGCAGGGGGAGGACTGACATCTGGGGCGCTAGAATAGGCTGATGTGACAGAGAAAGTGCCATCTGACAGCTCCGAGGGCGAGGAGACGCTGCTCAGACCTGTGAGAGTGAGGGAAGAGGGTAAGGGCAACAGGAGCTGCCTGCTACCCAGCTCTCCTGCCAGCCCCATCCTCAATCTCCCTGTTGGTTCTTGTTATTGCCCCTCCCCTGCCTCCTCCTCTCCCACCCTTTCTGTCTCCCAGCCTCTGACTTTGCCCTCGCCTATCCTCCCACCCACATCCTTCTCTCAAGGTTAGGGGCTATTCTTTTTGAAGTAACCACCCTGTAAGTGTGAAAGTATTTCAAAATTAAAAAGTTGGAAAAATAAAAAGGTTAGCGGCAGCCCTCGCCTGTGTCTGGGCTGGAGGACGGTGGCGATAGGGCCAGTGGGGGCTCAACTGAAGCTTCCTGTCTCTGCAGTTCCTCAAGGCAGCGGGCAAGGCGCACGTGACCCCGGGAATGAGCCACGGAGAGGGGTAGACGGCCCAGAGAGTCAGGAATGCTCAGGGCCTGCCGGTTCCAGCGGAAAAGGAGCACAGCAGCTTCCAGGTGTCCCAGTGCACAAGCCCACATCTGAGGAGGGGCAGAGAGGACAGGGCAGGGGGTGGAGGTGAGGCCTGGGACCCTTCTTCCAGGTGGCCAGGTCTTCTGCCCCTAGCCCTCCCACTCTTTCCCTGAGTCCTTCAAAGGCTCTTCCTGTCCCCCTTTGCCCCACGTGGACTCAGGAATCCAGGTCCTCACCAGAGGGGTGCAAGAGAAATGATCCACGTTGAGCGGGTCAACCTCTTGCTCTAAGTCCAAGCTTCCGGTCTCCACACTCCTGGAGGGTTTGGAAGAGGGACATCTAGAAGTAAAGGGACTGGGAAGCAGCTGTCTAGAAGCACTAAGGTCAGTGGGATGAGGCAGTCAAAAGAGATTAATAAAGTTATAAAGAGACAAAGAAGTCAAAGTGTCATAGGTCAAGGGCTATTAGGATTCCTCCAAATGCAAGTCCTCTTCCACAGTGAGCCCAGCTCCCTCTTAGCTGGGCTCTGGGTCCTCCAGTTTCTCTGCAGTCCCCTCGCGCTTCAGTTCCAGTGGCTGCCCAGCCCCCTCCCCGCTGCCCCTGCTCACCGCCACTGGCTCAGCGTCTCGATGAGGCGGGCGTAGCCCTGGGCAGCAGCCAGGTGCAGAAGGCTCATGCCCCGGAAGGGGCTTCCATGGGCCAGACGTTCAGGACCCCTCCAGGTGGAGCGTGGGATCATGCTCTCTACCAAGACCACCACCCGGGCCTCGAATCCAGGCCCTTGGCCTTCATCCTGCAGCACACACAACCTTATGCAGGGAACTGTGAGGCCTTGGCCATCTGACATCTGTCCTCCCAGCAATAATTCTGCCCCCTCCTCACACTGCCTGCTCCAGTTTCCCACCACCGGGACCTCTGACAGCCCTTCTGTTCTCCCAGTTCAAGTCCCTGTGTGGCCTCAGTGTCCCCCAGTCTTGCCGCCACCTTCCTCCAGCCCCTCTGGAGCCAGGCCTAGCACACCCTGGCCCATGTTGGGCCTTCGTGTCAGCTAAGGTGAGCACTGTGTCCACATCTGGCTTCTCTCCTCAATCCAGCGTCCTCTTTGAGCCCCTCCCCAGGCCTCCTCCTTCAGACTCGGGACCCACAGAGCCTTGAGCCCCAACTCTCCTGGTCCCCTCCCCCGTCTCCTTCACCGCCACCCTTCTTCAGACCAGAAATAGTCTGAAGCTTTCCATGCCAAGAGGGAGCCCAGAATAGCCACTCCTGCACGGGGCGGGGGTGGGAGCAGGATGACGTTAGGGAGAAAGGAGGAGGACTGCCTGAGGAGGCTGGGGACAGGAAAGCGAGGAGGGTCATACCCCAGAGCCATTTTCTTTTGGAAGACCCTCCTCCTGCCCCCACTGAAGATCGCCCTCGTGGAAGTACCTGAATTGGGGGAGCATCAGGACCCTGGCAGGGTGCCTGCCCAGCTGCTGCAATCTCTGCCATCCGCTTCTCCATCTGCTCCAGTCGCTCCAATATGGACATCCGGAACTGGTTGTCTGAGGGGGAATGGGTATGGGAGGCTGAGTGGGCAGGCTCTGGGTGATGCCCTGAACACCAGAACTGGAGGTGAAGACATGAAATATTCTTTTCTCTTCCCCCAAACAGCTCCTTTACCTACATACCTTCTAAATAAAGCCCATCAAGACTCAGTCCTCAAAAGAGGGCTCTTAATACTACCCGTGTACTTGGACCAGAACCCAGAACCAAGACTTTCCTTCAAAACAGAGCTGGCAGGAATTGCAAAACAGCCCCCCAGCCCCCAGGGGCCCTGAGTCACACATACACATGCACCACCCCCACCCCCGCCCCTGCCCTTTCCTAGATGAAGTATCCCTCGGTTCACGGTGCCCCAGACACTACCTTTGTCCCCCATGCTGGGACTGAAGGACTCCAGGGTCCCTCCTCTCAGTTAACCACTGGCCAAAAGAGCTCAGGGACTGTGATTTGAAAGCACCGCCCCCTCCTCCCGGCCCCCCGCAGCTGTCCACAAAGAGGATGGCGGGGGAGGGGAGATGACAGAGATGGATAGCCAAGTCCATTCCTCCTCCTCCTCCCCCCACCCCATACACAAATACACACACACATGCACTCACACACACACACTCCAAGCTATATCTGTTCCCTTCTGAGATCACACAAGGACAAGGAGGGGACCAGAGCCATAGGAAAACAGGCACAGAGAAACGGTGGAGGCTGGGGATGTTCTCAGATGCCAGGACAGAGGGAGACAAATGGGTTAGAATGGGATGAAGGTGGAGAGGTGGCAGTGGGGGGATGGGGTAAAGCAGGATGGACAGAAACCCAGGTATAACAAGAGGAGAGAGAGAAACAAGGCGAAGGAGAGGGGAGAAAAGACGAGGGAGCTGGGGAGTGGGGGATGACACGGCATACCAAACAATTAAGAAAGGTTAAGAAGATAAGAGAGGCAAGTTGAGGCACTGAGCTGAGAAGAAATGGAAATGGAAAGAAGAGGATACCCATAGGAGAGCTGGTGAAGCAAAGATGAGACAAGGACAGAAAAATAAGGGATGAAGAGTCACAGAGCAGGACAAAGACAGAACAGAACCGAGAGACCTGGCAAGAGCCCAAGGTAGACAGACTCCAGTCTGAGAGACAGGCAATCCAGCACATACAGAGAGCTGGGCAGCCTCCAAGTGTGAGGCCAGAGCAGGAGCAGCAGCCCCTGAGAGAGAAGTGGATATGAAGGGAGACAGACAAACCCCAACAAAGGGCAACAGCAGACCTGAGAGAAACTAAGAGGCAACAACAGGGGCGCCAAGAGAAGAGGCCGAGAAAAGCAAACTTTGAGAAAGAAGCAGGTGTGCGCAGTAACAGTTCTCAAAGGCACAGGGAGGGACAACCAGTAAAAGGAACACACATACACACACACACACACACGTGTGTATGCAGAAAGTTCACCACAATCTTAGCAGTGGTGGATATCACTGAGCAGTAGTAGTATAGGCAATTTTCATTTTCTACTTTGTGCTTTTTTGTAATTTCCAAATTTCCCAAAACGAACACATATCTTTATGACACAAGGGAAAAACCCAGTAAGAAATGTCAACACCTGTGTAAGTATGTATTTCATGCATATCACATATATATTGCTCCTGACCCTATCTCTGCCCCAGCCTCTGGGCCTTGCTTGCCTAGATCCCATCCTTGGGGATGGAGAGGACAGGGCAAGACCTAGGATGAAGATGGGTCCAAGATTTATGGGAAAGAGGAGGTGAGAAAAGTTTGCTGCTGCATTCAGAAATGACCAATGAAATGGGATCTGCAAGAAGAGTGGAAAGTGTGAGCTAGGCAGTAGGCCACCTGGGTCCTGAGGGTGCAGGAGCATGTAATGAAGCTCAAGTGGTTGTGGGGGCCGGATACTTGGGGTAAGAGGGCTAGGTACTCACCATCCAGGGACAACCAGTCAAGCTGAGTACTAGGCAGAGACAGGAAACGGCGGGCTCGATACTCAAAGAGCACAGAAGCAGAAAGGGGCCCCTCCCGCCCTGCCACCTGCAAAGACACCAGCCCTACCTCATGGGCTGGGGAGGGCAGTATCAGCGAGAAGGGCTCTCTTTCCCTGGCTCCTTCACTGGTCACCTGGATCAGAGCCACAGGCAATCATTCTGTATCTAACCCTCCCCCCAACCTCCACTGTGGTCCAAAAGGCTCTTAGTTTCAGTGACCTTAACTGGGAATGGAGTCCACTCATTCAAGAACGTAATACCTACTATAGACCAGAGAGCCCCTTGGATTCTAGACCCTGTTGTTAAGGAAGTTTGTTATTCAGCAACAGGGCCTGGAAGTTGAGGGTTAAGGGATACCTATATCTTAGAAATAATCTGTTAGGGAATAAACCCTTGATCCCCAAGATCAGAGTCCAGAGGCCATGACCTTGTTACTGAGATGGGGCAAAGGGGAGCTAGCTACTCAAGAACAGTGTCCAGTGAGACCTGTGTCCCAAGATCTCAATGTCCATGGCCTTGAGAATGGAACCACCAGGCCCTGGTCTCAAGACAGAGGGCTAAGACTCTTCCTCCCAATATCCAGCTCCTCTGATCTTTTCTTCTGTGCATGGCTGAGCGGGGCTGTTAACACTGGGGAAGAACACACTCATAGACAGTAGAGATGTCACTATGTTCTCGGGGCCCCACTGTAAGGCTGTTGAGTACAGGGTCAGGGACAAGGTTGGAAGCGGGAAGGGCAGAGAGGACTCTTGGCAGTGGGATCTAGACCAGGCCTGTCCAACAGAATTCTCTGTGGTGCTGGGGCTGTTCTGTATCTGCACCATCCCACAGGGTAGGACTAGGCACATGTGGCTACTGAGCACTCCATGTAGTCAGTGCAACTGAGGAACTGAATTTTTAATGCCACTTCATTTTTTTTTTTTTTTTTTTTTTTTTTTTGCCACTTCATTTTAATGACTTTAATGGTTTTTTTTTAGGTACCGGGGCTGGGGATTGAACCTGGGACTTGGTATGTGGGAAGCTGGCACTCAACCACTGAGCCACATCAGCTACCTGAGTTGGCTTTTTCGTTTGTTTTTTTGTTTTCAGGAGGCACCAGGAAACCAACCCAGGACCTCCCATGTAGGAAGCAGGCACTCAACCACTTGAGCCACATCCGCTTCCCTAATTACTTTAAATTTAAATAGACATTTACGGCTGGTGGTTAGCATACTGCACAGATGTTGTCCTTTAATCCCCACTATCTCTCCCGTCTCATTCTCCCTAGAGCTCCCTGGATTGGAGACAGAAACTCTGACTCCGTTTAAGCCAGAGCTGGGACAGACATTAGATATATCTTTGACCAAATTTCTGACATTACAGGAGGGGATGCCAAGGACCCAAGGAAGGAGCTGACTTATCCAAGGTCACTAGCTAGCTAAGGAGTAGATTTCACGGTGTAGAACCTAGACTTCCTGACACCTATGCCCAGGTTCTTTAGCTCTGGCCAGGCTCATCTTCCTGCTGGGGGAACATGGAGCTCAGGACTGGATGAGATCCTCATCCTCTCGGGATCAACCCAACGTGTTGGTTTCTGTGGCTTCGTGGAAGCCCTGGAGGTCCTGATCTGTTCTAATGGCCCATATGTTAGTCCCTTTCCCCACCCATCCCAATCCCCGTACCAGGACAGTAGCAACGTAAGACACCAGGCTGGACTAGAGAGGCTGGCACTGCGATGTGATCAAAGACGCAGGAGTAATGCTCAGAGGTCTCAGTCCAAGGACCTGTGATGAGCACCTTGACACCACCCTGCAAACAGAGGTCAGAGTTACGTGACTGGAAGAGCCGTTGAATGTTCATTCACTCATCTGTTCAGACCCATAGAGAGACTCTATTATCTACCATAGGCCAGGCCCTGTGTGCAGTCTGGAGATCCAAGGATGCACAGGGCCCCTCACTGGGTGAGGTCAGCTAGTCTATCCCTACAACCCAACATCCCTGCCAAGTGGTTACCTAATCAGTAGGGGGAATTCATTGCCTTCCCCAAGGCTACCAACTCATTTGCAGATAGCTCTCATCATGAGGAAGTTCTTTTTTAGGCTAATTCACCCTAAAAGTTCCTCTTCCCTCTCTGGAGCAGCAGAAAACTGAACTTCTCAACACTGCTGAAGACATTGGGTAGTGTTTCAGCTACCCAAAATCTGCAATCACATCCCTGCTATATTTCCTCTTCCCTCTTCTCCAGGCCGAATGGCCCCAGCTCCCTCCCCTTAGAAACAGTCACAGAGAGAATTAACCACAGTTAACTAGAAGGAAGGGGGAAGAAGGGAGAAAGGGTTAGCTGGTGGGGACTATGGAAACAGGAAAGGAGCTACACTCTATGAAAAAAATGGATATTGAGAAGAGAGCTAAGAAGCCATGAAAACTGAGGGAAACTAAGTCACAGACTATGCTGGGGAGAGGGGCTACAGTTAATACTGACCATTAGTTTTGGGGATTCAGAAGGGATACAGAGGAGGGAGGAGGTAAGCCTAGGACTCACCTCGGGGTAGGACCACTCTGGGGAGAAGTCTGTGATGCTGCTAAGAGCAGGAGAGAGCTGGGGAGCTGGGGCAGGGATATTTGGTGCTTCGTCGCTGATGAGTTCTCCCATGAGGTCTGGGAATGATGAAAGACTGAAGGGCTCCAATTCGCTGGCCCCACCAGGTCCTCCAAACAAGGCTTCCCCTCTTCCTACCCTGCCCGATGGCTCCAAGGAGGCAGGGGAGGGTGGGGGTGAAGGCGGGGGTGAAGGAGCAGGTGGGGTGGCCCCCTGGGTTTTGAGCTCCTCCCCACCATCATCTTCAATAAAGAAGCAGTTTCCTCTTCTCCCACCTGCTCCCGACTGTGGAGGGGGACCCCGAGCAGCCACCTGGGGCTCCAGGGCAGCAGCGGGCTCTAGGGCAGGACAGGGGGTGTGGGCGGCTTCTGCCTCAGGGAAATCTGGGCTTACTCCCTGTCCCCCTCCATATGTCTGGCCCCTCTGGGGGCTGTTGAGAAAACGATCAGGGTCAAAGGCAGGACTGGGAGGAGCTGGTGGGGCAGAGGGCTCAGAGCCTACAACCACTGCCAAGCTCATGGAAGGCCTAGGATCAGCCTGGGGAGCCAAGTGCCTGGTGGGTGTCAAGCCCCCAGAACGCTGCTCCACTCCCGTCAGGAGAAGGATAGCAGTGCCCCCCCTGGACGAACCCCCTCGAGAGGTAGGAGGGCTAGGTCTGATCTCTAGGGGTTCAGCAAAGCCTGATGAAGAGGAAGAGGAGGAAGAAGAAGATGGGGAGGTATGTGCCTTGGTGGGCTCTGGGGGAAGTGGAGCTATCAGTGGAGGCGGCTCAGGGGGATGGGGATGGGGGATAGAGGTCAGGGTTAAAGCTCGGGGCTCCACTTTGGGGGAGATGATGCGATGTTTCGTGCTGCTACATTTGTGGGTAAGGCTCCCAGAACCTGGAATGGAGAGAGGTTGGGAGGAGAAAAGAGATAAGACGCGTCTTATCTTCTCCAGCCTTCCCCTACTGGAAGCCTTTATGCATTTCCTGGGACTTCTCTGTAGACCACGGTGTGATACTGATTGTGGCCACTGTGAGGCAGTAGAGAGGCCCCCCTCCCCCAACAAACCAACAAACAGAGACTGACCAAGCATTGTAGAAGAGAACTAGGGGTTTTGGGTAGTAGCTGGAATAGCTAAAAGCATAGAAAAAAGGGCCGGGAAAAAAAAAATGAACCACTGGGGCATCAGATAGGACTAAAGCTAAGGCTGGGTGTAATTGGTGGTACTAGGCTGGCCAGGATTTGGTTAAGGGTAGAGGGCAGAAGAGGGTACATGCTGCCAGGACCGCAGAGTAAAAGGATCTAGGACCAACCAGTGTGTACCCGGAGGGGAAGGCATCTGTTAACTGGCCTTCTTTCTGGAATATGCAAAAGACTTGTAAATCAGCATGCAAAACCCATCCAGACAAATATCCCCCTGGCTTGAGTGAGAGTAGTGTGGATAGTAGGAAGAGAGCTTCAGTGTCAGGGGGTCACTAACCAAGGCCCCCACTGCAGAGACAGGCATGGGTTCGGGGTGCGGGCTTGGTCGGGTGGGTGTCCAGGATCTGCTGCACCAGCTGTTCTACAGAGAACTCCTCTGCCCCGTTCCCACAGCTCCATTTGATGCCATGAACTAGAGGAAAGTTGGGGAGAAGTACTGTGGCAACTCCACAAAACATCCCCCAAAGTACCTTGATGGTTCCTCCAAGCACCTGAGATGCTCCAAGACTTCTGGCTGGGTGAACAGAGGCCAGCAGCTTCGAGGCTGCTCAGACAAGTAGCTCACAGCTGTCCTTTAGTCCCTTCTCCATATTCCAACACCTTGGAATGCACCAGGAATCCTAGCACCCCCGCAGGAAAGCACCATCCTGGCTTGGAGGAAAATGGTCACCCGACAGGCTTCTGGCTGCAGAACCCTGGGCCCTTGTAGAGGCCCCTGTTTCTACTCTCCCCTTGCAGCTTGACCCTGGCCCTGCTGCCTTACACATGGGCTTCAGCTGTCCCAACAGCTCCTCCCGGGACCACTTCAGCCATTCTCGACGGTCGCTGCTGATGGAACAAAAGATGGGGCTGCAGCCCTTTCCACAATCCTCTAGGGCTGGGACGTTCAGGTAGTGCACGAGGACGATGTCAGGGTTCTGAGAGCACAGGTATACACAGAGAATCATGGGGTCCTGAGGTCAGGGGCACAGTGTCCTAGCCCTCACTTTCTTCCTGGGCATCCCCCAAGCTCACCCCCAAGTTCTGGCTCTCTCCATCCCCAGCCCCCTCTTTCCTTTTCCCACTCAGAACCTAGTCATCCTTCCACTTCATTCTTTCAGATCCCATTTCCCCTCAAAGAGCCAGGAAGAGTTGGGCTCCCTGAGCTCTTCCATCCTTACCTGGAGTAGCCAGTAGCAGCGCCGATGGAATGTGGGGACGATGGAAGAGTGAACGTAGCAGCCATAGAGACACTGCCAGGAGATAGGCTGGGGTGGGGGGAGGGCTAGTCTGCTCCCCAACTCTTCCTCTGTTCAGCCCCTTTGCAGGAATCCCAATCTTGCCACCAGTTTCTCTTCAACCCTCCCCCTGCCCCCACCTGGTCCCCACCCCTTTCAAATGAGGGATAGAGAGAAGGGAATAATGGAGCTGGGACCTTACAAAAAGGACCAAAATTTGAAATATGGAACTCCCTAGAAACCAGAGGGCAGTGTAAGAATGCATCTAGGGTGAGAAACAAGGATTTGGGGAAGAGAAATCTGTGCTTAGCGGTTCATTACTGGGATCCCTGAGGGCAACACAGATGAAGTAGGGGGACTGGGTGGACATCAGTATCCTTGAGGGAGAAGCATATGGCCTGGAGAGTTGGGTCATGGAGGAATCAGTCAGCTGATCCAGAGTGAGAAAGGAAAAGTGACCGGGTGAGGTGGACAATGTCTCCATGTGCTGGCAGGGCTAGAACTCAGCTAAGGATGGAGAGGGAAGGCCAAGGGCAGTTGAGCTGGATGCCTGACTCTCTTACCTCCATGCCCTGGACCTTCAGTTTCATGTGGTCCTCTCGGGTAGTTTTCCCATCCTTCCGCTTCTTCCAGAGGTAACCATCCTTTCGGTATTTCACCTTCTTGCGGTTGTAGAGGATGATGGAGCCATTCTGAGGCCTGGGGAGGGAAGGACTGGCTTGAGTTCTGGGAACAGGACCTTGGACCTCTGCCACTCCCCACCTTCCCTAACTTTCTCACCTTGTCTTTGGGGCACAGGATAGCCACTCATCGTGCTTCTCAAAGGTGATCAAGTAGGATGCAATCTCCTATAGGAGAGGTGGTACCCAGGGGGGTATGCCCTTTATATAGAGTCTCAGCCTGGCCTCTGCGTCACCCCCTCAGAGTCTCACTTTCGACTAAGTTATGGCAGCTAGTGGAGGATGCCTCCAGGTATCTGGGCCCAGCATTCATAGGCCCTCCTGAGACTCAAGACCAAAGTCTAACCTTCTCTTCCCTCCCTCCCAAGTGGGGTCTTTATCTTGGGCCAGGCTCAAATTCTTTCCCACCCATCCTTCATACTGCATATTATTTTATCCTCCTTCTCAAATCTCATTTTTGTGCTACTTCCTGGCTCGAAAAAAGGCCAATGGTTTGACATTGCCAACAATTCCAGACTCCTCAGCCTGACTCCAAGGTTCTTCCCAAGCAGGGAGGGATCAAACCATCGTTCCCACTATTTACCATATTGCACCAACCATTCCTGCCAGACTGGTCCACTGATTCTTCCCTGAGCATGCCCCGAGCACTCACCTCCTACCTGCCTGAAGTGCCAGGTGCAGACTTCTTTGTGTCTGTCTGGCAATCCTAGCCATCATCTAGACCACATCCCTTCCTAGATGCACCAGATGAAACCCTGCTGACCACCCTGCCCTTCCTGGAGGCTCAGCAGCACTTTCAACAACGTCAACCTCACACACACACACACACCCTTTTACTGACAGTTCTCTTCTAACATCAAATCAAAAACTATCAACCACCAATTGCCTCCAAGGCACTGATGGGTGGGGCTGTAACACAGGGACTATGCCCTGCAGAAGAAGGCAATATCTGAGGTGGTTACAAGACTGAACTCTGGAGTGAGTCAGATAAACTACATGAGGTAAACTAACTTCATCATCTATAATATGGGGACAGAAGAGTGTCTGCTCCAGAGTGTCACTAGAGGATTAAAGGAGAGAATGCAGTTGAGGGCTTATCACAGAGCCCCGTGTATAATAAATACTCTATAGATGCAGTCCCAGGTGGGAGTGATTATTTTTACCTAGGTGTACATGCCAAGGAGAAGTGAGCTGCTATGAGACCCATGTTTTCATACCTCTCCTATAGTCCCCAAAGAGCCTAGGACCTTACTCTGTGCTCAGACACAGAAGGATGGCCAGTCACCCTCCTCCAGCCCTCCAGGCCTTGCCAGGCCCTAATCCCCCAGGCTCCCTAGAAAACCTCATTTGTATTCCACCGGAGCCGCTCTGGAGGCAGCAGTGGACATCGAGGAAGACACTCCAGCAGCTTCTTGGGGAGAAATATCTTCAGGTGGTGGCTGTTCTCTAGAGGGAATCAGAAGAAGGGGCTTAGTGTGCCAGCTCCATGTCCCTGGGATAGCCCAGGGAAAAAAGGCTGAAGGCAATCAGAGGATTGGGGGAAACTGATACGATGACAAGGAGAGCAGAGGATCCAAGACTTACAGGGTCACCATGATGTGGGGAGAAAAAAGGGCTGTGCCCAAATTGGGAACCTGGTTTGTGAACTCACCAGCAATCTCAGTGGTGTCCTTGGAATTCATGGTGAGGGCTCCAGGGGGTAAGGTCACCCCCGGCCTGAGGGGCCGGGGGGAGGGGGAGTCTGTGCTGGGAAGGGAGAGAACAAGGTCATGGCAGAAGCCCCCACACTAATCCAGGATGAGGTAGGGAAGGGGTTCAGAACTGAGTCAGGATATCAAGGAAAGATGAGGAAGGGGCAGGCTGTGATGTGAGACCAGAGCCAGGGAATGGAGGAGAAGAACCCAGACATGATGTCAGGGACCAACATGAGTGGGGAAACGTGGCAGAACAGAGTGATCAGGAAGAAACAGGGTGGGGTGGGGGAGGGAAGGTTGAGAGGGCTGGTGCCTTAGAGGCTCTACAGTTTGGCCTCTTGCAGGGGCTGGGGCTACAGTCCGGCCAGGTCCTGGGAGCTGACACTGAGGGTATCTGGTCCTTGGAGAATGGTTTGGCAAGAAAGCCTGGATGCTGGAGAGGGCAGGAGCCCTAAGTCCAGGTGGGGTGCTAGGCCTTAGAAGACACCCTGAGTTCCTTCTCTATCTGATTTTTCCAAGGGGAAGGGCAAAATTGATTATCTACTCTCTTGGTCAGGGCCTGGTAGAACCTGGGCCAGAGCCCAGGACCCAGCTTCCCACCCTCAAGACAACCCATCCTCCACCTTGAGGCTGACAGGCCACGGCGCCACTCTCCCCGTTCACCTCTGCCTCCCCTGGCCTCCAGGCCTACCGTACCCCATCTACCACTCTGGTTCCAGCCTGAGGCCCCCACCCTCCGTGGGAGAACAGATGGAAGCTGGAGGAGGCTCTCAGCGCGGGCTCCGCCAGGTGTCCAGTGATGGAGAGGGGGAGGAGGCTCGTCTGAGCTCAGCTGTGTGCAGTGAAGCTGGGGTTGGGGTAAGGACTCCGCCCCAGGGCGCAGGTGCGCAGTCCCGGCTAGGCAGGCTGCCAGGGTGCGGAACCGGAGCGGGCCCGGAGCTGCGGGCCGTGGGGCGGCGGTCCCCGGAGAACCTCCGAGATGGAAGGGTCCCGCCCGCACAGAGGGATGTTGTGGTGAAGCCGCGGAGCAGAGTCCCAGGCGCGCGGGACAGTGCGGGTGCCGAGGCGTGGGGGTCCCCGGGGCAGTCTCCGGGACACGCAGCTCTGCCTTGGGGCCCTGCGCCGAGAGGCGCCCCCTGGCGCGGGGGAGGAAGACGGAAGCGGGGAGGTGGTGGTGAGCCGGGAGGAGGGACGGTGGTCCCCGGCGCAGCGCAACACGTCCTGACCGGGTTGAGCTGCGCCCCCTGGCGCGGGGGCGGAGAGGCGGGCGAGAGGCCCTGGCTCTTACCTCCCGGGGTCCCGCGGGTGACGGCGGCAGCGGCCATTCTACCCCACACCGACCCCCCCCAGCGCCGGATGACAGCGGCGTCCGACGTCACTGCGCACGGGGCGGGGCCTCCCAATTAAGGGGCTGAGGGTCGGGAAGGGAACCTGGGGTCAGCACACGTGGGGCTCTTGGGTGGGGCGCTGGGCGGAGGGACTCGGCTTCCAGGGCCCTGAGCCAGGCCAAGGACTGGACTTCTGGGGAGTCTCTAAAGCGGCGACAGTGCTGAGGGACACTATTCCGGGGTCCTGGAGGCGGAAGCTCGGCCTACTGACGGGGATTCCCAGTCCGGGAGAATGGGGCGGGGGAGGCTGTCCAGTGCTGCAACCCGAGGGGCTGGGCGGGGAACGTTGGACTGGGGGTCAGGACTTTTCTGTCCTCGGGCAAGACTCCGTCTTGAACATTTTGGGACTCGGACCAATTTCATTTTAGCTGGGCACTGGAGAAGGTGGAAGGTGCCTTCCTTCCCCGTTAGCCTCTCCATCATTGCTTCACTGAAGGAAAGACAAATCGGCTCAACTTGCTTGCTTTAATAACAGAACAGAAAGAACACAACGCCAGGGAGCAAGGCCTAGAGGAAAACAGGACTCCGCCTGGTTCCTGGTTCCGAGGATGGGAAAGGAAGTTGGAGAGGCTGAGGAAAGGGAAATGCCTTGAGGCCAGGGATGGGGGAAATTGTGGTGATGGGAAGTAGTCTTGGGTCCCACAGGCAGCACTCTCATCTTGGGCCTGGAAGGTTTCTCCTTACTCCTCAGACTCCAACTCCATGCCCCAGGGATTGCAAAGGGGGCTCCTACTGGCTGTGACCATGCTGTAGGAGGCCCGAGAGCCCAGGTCCCTGGACAGGCAAGAGTGGCCCTGGCCCAGGGGACTCCAAGGAGACCAAGGCAACTATAAAGTTGAGAAAAATTGAAAAAGAAAGAGAGAATGGAAAAGCAGGTGTCTCTCTAGATTACCTAGTCCCCAAGCCCAGGTACCCAAGTTTCTGGCTTTCATCTACTTTATTTCTGTTCCTCTCAAATCCAGCTATCCAAGCTGGCTCTTGGCTTCCCCTGTCTCCCCATGCAAGACCTGGAGCCCACATCACCCCCCGCCACCCGGCCAAGTTCTTCTCCAACCATACCTGGATCCCACCAGTAGTGAGAAAGCAGTTCCTTTCCAGTGGATAGGCTGCCCTCTCCTCTTTCATACCAGGGTATTCAGTGGTTCTGGAGAATCCAGGGCCCTCTTCACCAAGCACCAGGGCCTCAGATGCAGCCCCAGAGCTGCCCCACTGGGCCTTCTTCAGTCTGTGGAGACTTTAGGCTTAGGAAGGGGCCTGGAGGCCAGGCTTCCTGCCTCTCCATTCTTCTTTCTGCCCTGAAATACTTCCTGCTGGGAAGTATTTTGTCATTTGTTCTTCAACTCTCCACTCCCAACTTTCTGCTCCCCTCAGACTGAAATATTTTCAGTCCAGGGACCCAGAGATGACCCCCAGTTCCCCCACTATCCCCCAGTTCTATGGTGTGCTTCTTGTTTCTACTCCTTCCAGCCCATATGGGTCATTCACCATCTCTCAGTTTCCTCTTCCTTTCCACATTATGGAAATTCTGCTCCTATCTGATCACACCAAGCCCATGTGTCACTCCGGAACTATCTCCAATTCCCTTAAAGCTCTCAATCCTTTCCCTGGCTCAAACCATCCTGCCCCCAAATGCTGCTTAGCTCCGAGAGCCCAGCTCTCTCCCCTCCTTACTCATTGATGATTCTCTGGCGCTTCCTTAGATCCTCCAGGTGATGAGCCACTGCTCTGACCCGGGCTGGGATGCCCCCAGGTCCCTGATGCACTCCTGCCAAGCATGGCCTCCTTTTTCTTCTGCAAAGCTTCTCAGGAGGTGGGAGCCCCTCAAGGGAGTACAGGCCAGGCTGGGAGCAACCAGTGGCTCTCTGTGCCAGAGAAGGGAGAAAAGGAGCTAGAGGGCAGAACTGAGTCTCTCAGGGGAACTAGGTCTCTCAGGACTTCTTGGACTGAAATACTGAGTTAGGGGTTTTGAAATCCTATGGAAACATAGCTGTGATCTGCAAAGCATTAATGACTGATTCATAGAAAGGAGGCCCTGTTCAGTGCACTGGCTGGGAAACACCAGAGGGAAGGGGTAATGAGATCTGGGGACAGGATGGCTGTGGGTGTGATTTTAACAGAGAGAAAGGCAGAGAGTTTATCATACCAGCATGGGTGGAATGTACTGTTCCTCCATCCAGATGGGGCTGTAAGACAAAAAGGGGGCTAGTGCAGGGAAGATACCGTCCTCCAGACTGCTTCCTTAAAGACCTCTCCCAACCACGTGTTTGGCATTAGGAGCTACATTAGCCAGTGGGGCAATTATCCTCAGGTTAGCTTTTTTTTTTTTAACATGCATATAATAACAAAAATTTCCACTTAACCATTTTTAAGTGTACAGTTCAGTGGTATTAATTATATTTACAATGTTGTGCTACCATCACCACCATCCATTACCAAAACTTTTTCATCACCACCAAAAGAAACTCTGTACCCATTAAGCAGTAACTCCCATCCCCATCTCCCCCTATCCCCTGGTAACCTCTAATCTACCTTCTGTCTCTATGAATTTGCTGATTCTAGCTATTTCATATGAGTAAACTCGAGCAATACTTGGGTCTGGCTTCTTTCACTTAGCATAACGTTTTCAAGGTTCATCCATGTTGTAGAAAGTATCAGAAAGTCATTCCTTTTTATACCTGAATAATAGGTCATCATATGGACGTACCACATTTTGCTAATCCATTCATCTATTGAACGGACACTTGGATTGTTTGTGCCTCAATTTTTTACCAAAAAGACTGGCACTCAGGCAGATCACTCACCTTTTCCCCTCTACCTAGAATACCCAGGGTAGCTTATTGCTATAAGGTTTAATAGTAGTTTAAAATTGTACAGCTTTGCCTTCCCACCTCCAGTTAGGCCCTATTTTCTCCCTCTTTACTCACCTGGACTTTCGACTAAGGGTTTCCCAGAAGATGTCTCCATAACGCTGGGGCATGGGTCTGAGGCTCTGGGAAAGCAAGCTGGAGGGTGGAGATCGGCTGACCACCCTGGAACACCTAAGGACAGGATGAGGAAGGTAGGGTCTGGCTTTTCCCTTCCAAGATCTTACCCCAAGGATTCAGGGGTCTTGTCTTTCCATGGGAGGACATAGCTGCCAAGGCTCCCTCAGACCATGCCTTCCTGTATCCACTTTGGCTGAGGAAGGTACTGAGGCCTCTTATTTGAAAGGAGACTGGAGCTGGGGTGAGGGTGGAGATTGGCAATTTTTCAAACCTCAGATTTCACTGAATATCAAGCTTTTAAGCCCCATGGCCAGAGGACATAATATTTAATAAGCAGGGTTATTAATGAGGGATGCCCTGGCTACTCAAGTAATGTGACAGTTTTCCTTTTGGTCACTGCAAGGATCCAGGGATGCAGAACCTCTGTTTACTCCTGCTTTGTCTTCCCTATCTCAGGACTAATTTCCTTGCAGGTAGGGAGGGGTGAGCAGAGCTGTTTGTGAACAGTGCTCATCATGTCTAAGCTCCCAAATTGAATGATGATGGCCCTCTCAATCTCTGGAAGTATGATGTAGGGCTTAGGCCTGGAGCCCTTTATCTTCTCTATCTTCATTTCTCCTTAGGTGATCTCACCCAGTCCAATGACTTTAAATACCACTAATGTGCTGGTGACTCCCAAATCTATATTTCTATCCTTGGCTCCTCTCCTGGGCTCCAGACTTGCAGATCCAACTGCCCACTTGACATCTCCTTCTCAGCCTTCCCCATCTCACTGAAAGGCACTTAAAGTTGCTGGGGGCCAAAACCTGTATGCCTCACTTTCCTTTACCTCCCAACAAGTCCCCTCAGTTCTACATCTAAAATAAACCCAAATTTGACCACTTTGCACCATTTCTACTCCACCACCCTATTCCAGGTCATCATTTCCTGCCTGGACTACTGCAATAGACTCCTCTTCCCGTCCCTTCCATTCTCATCCCCCAACAATCTGCTCTGTACAGAGCAGTAAGAGTAATCTTTTAAAATATGATTATGTGAAATGTTATCAGGTTTGAGATTTATTTCAAAATCTGGTTAGAAGGGGATTGGATGGGTGTGTAGATGAAAGGAGTAACCATATAATGATAATTATTGAAGCTGAGTGAAAAGGGTACATTGGGTTTATAATACTATTCTATTTTTGCATTTGTTTGAAATTTTCCATGATAAAGTTGGGTAAAAAAAGTCTGATCATGCCACTTCCTTGCTTAAAACTTTCCAATGACTTCTATTGTCCTTAGAATAAAATCTAAACTCTTTTTGAAGGTCTATAAGGTCCTATATGATCTGGCCTCTGCCTCGCTCTCCAATTTACTCTCTACTTTTCCCTTGATCACTAAGTTTATTTACACTGGACTGATTCCTGTTCCTACAACATACCAAGGTTTTTCCCTTCTTAGGGCTTTTTCACCTGTTATTCCCTCTTCTTGCTGGTTCTTATCATGACTGGCTCCTCCTCATTTTTCAGGCAACAATTCAAACTCACCTCCCAGAATAGTCTTCTACAATCATTTTCTCCAAGCTTGAGTCTCCCAAGGAACTTTATTTTCCATTATATTATAATCATGTCTGATTTCCTTCATGGTACTTATCACTAGCTGAAATTATTTGCTTACACATTGTCTCCCTCCTCTAGAATATCAGCTCTATGAGAGCAGAAGCCCTGTCTTGTTAATTGCTGAGTCCCCAATGCCTAATACAATGCCTAGAACATTGTATTGTTCAACAACTATTTGTTGAATAAATTAATGTATCATCAATTCTTTGAGACCAGTCATTGAGCTTCCTGTTTCTTATTTCCTAACCTCTCAGGGTTGGAACCAGACATACAATCTTCCCTCCATCCTGTCCCATTCTCTCTATTAGGTGAAGACTCACTTGGCAAAGGGGATACAGTTGTCTCCATCTTCCTGTACCTGCATGACTGGATTGGGCTGGGTGGCTGGACTGTCTCCTCCTTGGCCCTGGGGGGATAATGGAAAATGAATCATTCACTCATATAATGACTGTAGGGATGGGACCAGTAGCAGATCTAGAGAGTGGAAAGAGGATGTGTGCATACTGTAAAAGGAAAAAGAGCTTAAAAGATATTTCTAAAACCAACGCAGGGGAGCCAATGTGGCTCAGTGGTTAAGTGCTGGCTTCCCACATATGAGGTCCCAGTTTCAATCCCTGGCCCCAGTACCTCAAAAAATAAATAAAAATTTAAAAAAAAATTTTTTAAAGCTATTTCTAGTACTAGACTGGGTGTATGAGCTGAACATACAGGTTGAAGATGGTGAGCACAGGAGAGGTGAATGTGGTAAAACATAAAGGAGAAAGCAAATTTCTAATTTATACAGAGTAAATTCACAAGTGGCAGGTAAGTGACTAAACTGGCAATATGGGATGATGAAGTGAAGAAAGAATGACAGGTAGAGACTGGATGAGACAGAGGCATTTGGGGGGAATTGGTATAGAATTGGTGGTAGAAGGCAGTTACAAAAGTTGCAGCATTGAGGGTTGGTC
This sequence comes from Cabassous unicinctus, assembly GCA_029593785.1. Taxonomy (NCBI): domain Eukaryota; kingdom Metazoa; phylum Chordata; class Mammalia; order Cingulata; family Chlamyphoridae; genus Cabassous; species Cabassous unicinctus. Next base: position 18,018 of record JAQZBX010008176.1, on the reverse strand, counting down.
AGTGAATCAGGAATGAGTGCTTGGTGGAAACTGAGTATGGTTAGAGTAGTCAATTGGTGACAGGGAAGGAAGGGCAGTTGGTAATGTCAATGGGAAAAGAAGGTGACTAGAGGAGTCAGTTGCAGGGAGCCAGAATTAAGGTCAGCCAAGGATGACCCGAGATCCAGTTGGGGTAGGCAGAAAAGGCAGTTAAGAATACAGAGAAGTTCCTTTTAATTCATGGCTTATTTCCTTAGGGTCTCCATTTATGAAATTCAAAGGCTACTAAGCCTTAAAATATTCAGTCTCTACTGGCTGTAGAGAGCCACACTGCCAGGGCATATAAAATTTTACTTCATTGTTCACAGTTTTTATTAGTGATCATGTGAGTTTTTTCCCCCCCTCACCTTATATGAGTTAAACTGAGCTGATGGGTCTATTAAATCCCTTTTCTTCTTGGGGAAAAAAAAAATTAATATGAGACAAGTTAGGAGGTGCACTTAGCATAAAGGAAAGAAAAGGTCAATTTTAAATTGCTAGAGGTGAACAAGCATATATCTAAGGGCAACTAGGGTGGGCTGAGAAAGAAGTTAGGTGAGGTAAAAAAAAATGGAGAGAGGAGTATTTCCAGCAGCGGTGGCAGATAAGGATAGTTAAGAGTTGGTCTGAAAGGACAGGTGGAGTCCAAATGGGATGTCCTAGACCAGAAGCAGGTGAGCAAAATTCAGGGGCCAGTTGGGAAACTGATGGGTATCCAGACCTCAGTAGTTGGGTCAAATGGGTGACTTACATCTAAGTGGCAGGATGAGGCTTAAGGAAGCCAGATTGGGTTCTCAACAGTTGACTTAGAGGGTAGCTAAGGCCTTGGAGGGCCACCAGAGCTTAAGACAGCAGATGTAGACCTGAGGGGTCAGGCTGGGGCTGGAGTTGGCCTGAGCCTGGTGATGGTGACGGTGGTGGTGGTGGGGACAGCCCTTCCCTGAAGGGAGGGGCCAGGCCTGAGGCTTGGGTCTGAACTGGCTTAGCGGGTGGACTGAGGTGCAGCTGGGGCCTTCGGGAGCAGCAAAGTCTGAGGGCACTGGGGGGCTGAGGAGTCAGGTTGGGGTCTCGAGGAGGTGGTCTGGGCCTGAGGTGGTGGGTTCATGCCTGAGGGGTCCGGGTTGGGTCGGGAGGGCTGCCTCGGGCCTGAGAGGTACCCAGGCCTGAGGGAGTTGCTTGGGCCTGGGCCGCCGGGCCTGCCAAACTTGAGGGGGCAGGTGGGACAGGACGCCCCGAGGGCTACGCCGCCGCCACCCGCTCTTGTCCACAGCACCTGAGGCAGCTGAGGTGAATTCTAGAACGATAGAGCCACCGGGAGGAAGAGATAGGCGGCGACAGGAGCCCAGGGAGGAGCTGACGGGCGTCGCGCGCCTGGGGCGGGGCCTGGGCGGAGCCGCCCTCCTGGGCGGGGCCAGACGGGCGGCTCCGCCCCCTGCGCGCGCCCCCAGCGGTGGCGACGTGCGCGGGTCCGGGGCCTGGGTCCCCTCCAGGATCCGCCCCCACTTTTCCCATCTGCTCAGGCACGGGTGACCCAAGCGAGCCCCGGCGTCCTGTTCGCCCTTTCGTGTCCGCAGCTCAGCTCCGCCGTCCGCGCCCGGTGGGCCCCTCAGTCCCAGGAGCGTTGCCTCTTTAACAAGCACAGTCCGGGTCGCTCCCCGCCCCTCCCGGCCCCTTCTCGGGACTGCGCGCGCCCGCCCGCCCGTGCGCGCGCCCGCCGGCCCCCCGCCCCTCGCTGCCGCCCCAGCTCGCGCTGCCCGGGCGGGCGCCGGCCGCTGGCGCCGCTGCTGCTGCTGCCGCCCCCGGGGCGCGAGTCCGCCGCCCGCCGCCCGGGGACCCGGCGAGGGGCGGGGGGCAGCCCCGAGCCGGCCACGGAGCTCCCCCGCTCGTGTCCCCGCTTCCCGGGAAATTTGCCTCTTTGCACTCTGCCGGGCTGCTCCGGGAGCCCCGCCGCGCGGAGGTGAGAGCCGGGGGTGGGGGCAGGGGAGGCAGCAGAGGAATGTGCCGGGCTGGGGGGCGGGGAGCCGGGGTCCCTGTGTGCACCACCCGGCGGGGGCCGGGCTGAGCGCGAGAGCCGGGATCATGTGCTGTTTGTCCCGCGGAGGCGCAGAGAGGTGCCAGGCCCAGGGCGGCCGTCGGTTGGCTGGACAGGAGGACGGGGTCCGCATGGCCGCCCAGAGAGGCCGGAGCGAGGGCCTGTCTGGGAACCGCGGGTGGGCAGGGTGCAGGTGGCCGGAAAGCTCCCTTTCGGGTCAGTCGGCCCCACCCCAGGCGCGGGCTCTTTTCCCGTAACCCACTACCTCCTTACGCTGTACCGGCCCACCCCTGTCCTCCTCCCTTTTCCTTTGCCCCATTATCCCCCAGCCGTGCCACCCCGTTCCCCACCCCATAAGCCGCAAGGGCATCACCATTGCTTGTCCCCACCAGTGTCCCTTCCCTCCCCTGGTCAGGGGCTGGGGGTCAGGGCTGTATTTCCTGAGGCAGCCTCGGTGATCTCAGTTGCTCCCTTCTTGTTCTGGGACAGAGCAGCTCCCTCACCCCTCCCTTGCCCAGCCCAAGAAGGCTGGTGAGCCCAGGCCCAGCATGACAGCGGTTTGGGGTCCTTTGAGGTCATGGTGGGGGTCAGCATCCCTGATACCTCCTCACAGCCCTCCACCCTGTTGTCCGTGAGCGTGGGCTTCTCAACCTCTCTTCCCAGGGTGTGGGCACCCGATCACCCACATTCCTGAGTTCCAGCCTGGCACCTTCCCCAGGGCAGCGGGCGCCATAGCACTAGCCCCAGGCAGGGGCTGGCACTGGCCTGCTTCCTTTCCCTCCTCTCCCCTTTCAGGGAGGCGTCTAGTG
>JAQZBX010008176.1:0-15059 GCA_029593785.1 Cabassous unicinctus | reverse complement strand
CTTTGCCCATCAGCCCTCTCTCCCCTCTGTGTGTGGCAGTTTGTGGGCTCTGGGTGGGAGCTGATTTCTACTTCTCCCTTGCTGGCCCTGTGAGGAGTTTTAGGGCAGGCTCTGTGTTTGGGGTTTTCTCTCCTCTCATCTCTCTGCTGGGCTCCTGATTTGTCCTTTTGCCCCAGAGCACCCCTCTCTACCTGTTTGATATTCTCTGCCTTTCGCTCCTTCCTTCCCCTTCTTCCTTTCATAGCATGACCTCAGTCTAGTCTTCTCTCTCATGTCCCTCATTTTCTTGGTGTCTGTAGTTTTATGCCCCTTCTCTCCCCCCTTCTCAGCACTCTCAGTGTCCCCCTGCCCATGCATCCCTCTTTCCGAATTGTTCTCTGTCCAGCCTCTTCGTCTCCCCTATCTGAATGCTCAGTACACTGGGAGTGACGAGGAATAAAAATATCACTGCCCCTGCCCTTGGATTCACATTGCATTCAGCCACTCCAGAGGGGCACCCTCCTTACCTTTCCCAACATCCCTCCATCCCTTGCCCTCCAGGCATATCCCAGACAGATCTAGATCTCTGGAGCCACAGGTGCCTCCTAACCACTCTTCCCCCACAACCAGGGTTTCCCCCACAGCCACAGCTGGCGTGGCCAGGCCCCAAGCATTGATGGGGCTCCCCCTACAAGGGCCGGTGGCAGCCAGAACTGATACAGGCCCCCTGGTCTGGGGCCGGGACGCCAGGTAACTCTGGGGTGAAGCCCAGGTCTCTGCGAGCTTGAGATATGGCTGGGGAGAGAGGCAGGAACACTTCCGGGAAGCCCTCAGGAGAATGGCATTTGGGAGGAAAGCCAGGGGAGCACAAACTGGGTCCTTGATGGGCTGGGTAGCCAGGGAAGGGGGGTGGGCAGTTCCTGGGAGAAGGTAGGGAGCAAGGTCTGGGTCCCCTAGCAGCTCTTACCACCCCTTCTCTGTCCTCCAGCTGAGGAGGGTGGGAGTATCTGGAGCCATGGCTGGCGCCTCGGTGAAAGTGGCAGTGAGGGTTCGGCCCTTCAACGCCCGTGAGACTGGCCAGGATGCCAAGTGTGTGGTCAGCATGCAGGGCAACACCACCTGTGAGTGAGTCCCAAGGGCCTGGCTGGGCTGGGGCCGGGAAGACCGGGCGTGCCCCGCGGGAGGAGGGCAGTGCTGGGCACAGAGCAGGTGCTAGCTGTCAGGGCGGGGGCTGGGACAGGGTGGCCTTTTTCTGCTCCTGGCTCCCGGGAGGGGGAATGTTGGCCTAGAGCCTTCCCTTGCCCAATCCTGGGAGGCAGCTCAGTGGGGGGCGGGTCCTAGGAAGCCAAAATTAGCTTTGGTGACTGGAGGGGGTGGGGATTATTAAAAGGGAGAGATGAACTAGGACAGAGGTAGGGAGTGGGATGCCTGGATTCCAGGGACTTGTGGGGAATGGGAGAGGTTGGGGATACCTGACCTTGGCTTTCCTGTTCCCTCAGCTATCATCAATCCCAAACAGGGCAAGGATGCCACCAAAAGCTTCACCTTCGACTACTCCTACTGGTCACACACTTCGGTGAGGTTGTTGGGCTGGGGGAAGAGCAAAGCAATGAGGGGCAGGGGGTTTAGGTCCTGGGGAGGGGGCATTGCTGGGAAATAGGACCTCCAGGGGTGAATTGGAGCTGGGTTAGTTGGATCAGGACTCCTGGGTAGGGGTGGGTAGGATCCTTAGGTTGTGATTGGGACCAGGATGGGGGAGGTAGACGCCTTGGGCTAATTAGGACTGGTAGGGGGTTGGATGGGATCCTCAGAGATGGTTATGAACATGAGAGGGAAGAGGGGAGACCAGGACCATTGGGCAGTCGTCTGTGATGGGGGCAGGGCTCTTGGGTCCTAGACACTAAGGACAAAATCATCCAGGGCCCCCTGCTGTCTTTCTCTGCCACCCTTTTACCCAGGCCGAGGACCCCCAGTTTGCATCTCAGCAACAAGTGTATAGAGACATTGGAGAGGAGATGCTGCTCCACGCCTTTGAAGGCTACAATGTGTGCATCTTTGCCTATGGGCAGACCGGGGCCGGGAAATCCTATACCATGATGGGGCGGCAGGAGCCTGGGCAGCAGGGCATCGTGCCCCAGGTACACACCAGCCCTCACCTGCTCTTCAGGGGAGCAGGGACAGGGGTCGATGGGTGACAGAGCAGATACCTGGCTTTTTGAGGCCACGAGTGCTAGGGGATGTGAAGTGGGTAGCGGCTGGCTAGCTGTTACCCCGGATACCCAGGACTCTATGGGGAGGGGTCTTTGCCCCCACCAGAGGTGGCGAGGCTCAGTGAGGAGCCGAGGCTTCGGGGTCAGTAGACCCTGGGGTTGAGCCCTGGCTGCACCACTTAGCTGCTATTTTACCTTGCCTCATAATTATTTGTGAGCATAGTTTCCCTCCAGGCTGTGTGCCATAGTCAAGGTGCTGACTGTAGAAGAAGCCAGTTGTGGATCCCTGGGAGTTGACCGTAACTCTCTGGCTGGGCAGCACAGCCACTTGCGCACAGGCTTTGGAGTCAGGACGCCTGGTTTGCATCCTGGCTCACCTGATACTAGCCTATGGCCCCAGGCGAGTGGGAACCTCCTTGAGAGTCAGCTTTCCCATTTGTAAAATGGCCACAACCCCTTCCTCAGGGCTATGGTAAGGGTTAAGCAGGGTCATGTGGGGCAGGGCCTGGCCCGGTGCTGGGTGCTGTGGGTTTGTCAAGAAACAGGGGCTACAGATTGCTTCTCTGTGCACCCCCATTCCTCAGCTTTGTGAGGACCTCTTCTCCCGTGTTAGTGAGAACCAGAGCACTGAGCTGTCCTACTCTGTGGAGGTGAGCCTACGTCTTGGAGGGCGCCTGGGAAGGGGCTAGTTTCCCTGGGCAGCGAGGCGGGAGGGCAGAGAAATTAAGACTGAAGGCCGTCTCTGGAGTCAGATGGCCTGGGATCCAGTCCTGGCTCTGCCGGTTCCTAACTCTGACTTTGGGCAAAAGTGATTTAATCTCTCAGTGCCGGCGCGTGCTCCTCCGTGAAATGCAGATAACGATCGGAGCCCCCTCCTGGGGTTGCAGGGAGGATTGAATGAGTGGGCATATGCAAAAAGCTTAGCCCTGTGCCTGGTGCATCTAGTTACCTTTGCCACGTCTGGAGAGCTTTACCGTAAGTGTCATTGCCAGCCTCATTGCTGGCTTTGTTACTTCTTACCTGTTTCTTTGACTCAGGTGAGCTACATGGAGATCTATTGTGAACGGGTACGAGACCTCTTGAACCCCAAGAGTCGGGGCTCTCTGCGGGTCCGGGAGCACCCCATACTGGGCCCCTATGTGCAGGACCTGTCTAAACTGGCTGTGACCTCCTACGCAGATATTGCTGACCTCATGGACTGTGGCAATAAGGCGCGGTGAGGCCGGACGGCGGGAGCAAGGGAGCCAGGGCTGGGCAGGGGAGAGGCAGGACCCCAGTGACCCCTCCCTCCCCCCAGGACCGTGGCTGCCACCAACATGAACGAGACCAGCAGCCGCTCCCATGCCGTCTTCACCATCGTCTTCACGCAGCGCTGCCATGACCAGCTCACTGGGCTGGACTCTGAGAAGGTGGGACCCTTCCCCCCTCCCCCTAGTGACAGGGAAAGCGACGTGATGGGACGGGGCTTGGTCCTCTCCGCCGTCCACGCTGGGTTGAGTGCCTCCTCTTTCTGGACTTCCACAGCCCCTTTGCTTGTGCTGTAGGACCAGTGTGTTACAGTCTCTTTGCTTGTTTGTCCTTCTTGCTAGACTTTTCAGGGCAGCGCTTGGAGCCCACTGTGTCCCCTGTCATGGCACATAGAAGGCATGGAAATATTTTGTAAATGAGTAAATGGATAAATGAATGAACATCCACCTCCTCATTCTTGTCTTTATGTATTCTGTGTTCTGCTGCTTTTTCTCGCCCCTTCCGACTTTTCTCCTTGCCAGTTACCCGAAACCCTGCTTGTTAGGGATTCCCCTGATTTCCCCATCACGCGCTGAGCCCAGTCACCTCCTGCCTCTTTCTTCTGACCTCCAGGTTAGTAAGATCAGTTTGGTGGACCTCGCTGGGAGCGAGCGAGCCGACTCCTCGGGGGCCCGGGGCATGCGCCTCAAGGTGAGGGGCTCCAAGGGGACAGGTGGGGGCAGGGTTGGGGGCTGTGTGTGGAGGTCTCTAACCATAACCTGGGGAGAGGAGGAATGGGGATTGGATCCGAATGGGAAAAGAAAGTCTTTTTCCTCATGTTCCTTCTTCCTTTCTAGGAAGGCGCCAACATCAATAAGTCCCTGACGACTCTAGGAAAGGTGATCTCGGCCCTCGCGGATATGGTGAGGCCTGAGGGTTGGGAAGAGAAGGGGCTCTGGGAGAGGGGACAAAGAGGGTGGCCCACCTTGAGCCCTTCCCCTTCCATCCCTCAGCAATCAAAGAAGCGGAAGTCGGATTTTATCCCTTACAGGGACTCTGTGCTCACCTGGCTGCTCAAAGAGAATTTAGGTGAGGGGCTCCTCCTCTTTGCTGACCTGGCCACCATCCCACTAACCCCTTTTGAGCTTCTGACAAACCCTGCAGTTGTCCCATTGGCTCTCCCACTGACCCAGGGAATATCCTTTGAAGACTTCCTGATGTTGAGATCAAGGCCACACTCTCCCTGCCAAGTAAAGGACCTCAGTGACCTGGCAGCCCATGACCCCTCTTGACCCCACTTCCACTCCTGACTTCATCCTCTTCCCACTGCTCTGTGACTGTCCCACACGTCTCTGATGTCTCCCGGACCTCAGCCCCCTCGCACTGACTACCAGATTTCATGGTTAGCTCCATAAGTCTTGGCTTCACCCTCCCTCACACAGTGACCCTATCCAACCCCCCTGCCTACATATTAAGACCCTCTTAACCCCGTGGTCCAGTCTGATCTTCCTTAGGACCCAGTCCTGCTGAAGCTTTTCCTTCTTCTCCATTCATAGGTGGGAACTCACGCACAGCAATGATTGCAGCCCTGAGCCCGGCTGACATCAATTACGAGGAGACCCTCAGCACTCTCAGGTGGGACTTTGCGCCCTGGCGGGGAGGGTGGCACAAAAACGTGCCGGGAGCTCAGAGGTGCACTCCCCAGCGGGACCCTGCACATGAGACAATGTACCTCGAGACTGGGATGGTAAGAGGGAAGCAGGCAGCAGACCAAGGCTTCCCTGTGCCTGGGCCTCAGCAGCTCTGGTCCTTCCTCCTCGCCCCAGGTATGCCGACCGCACCAAGCAGATCCGCTGCAACGCTGTCATCAATGAGGACCCCAATGCCCGGCTGATCCGAGAGCTGCAGGAGGAGGTGGCCCGGCTGCGGGAACTGCTGATGGCCCAGGGGCTCTCGGCCTCTGTCCTGGGAGGTAAGGGCTCCGGGGGAGGGACAGCTCAGGGATATCCCATGTCCCGCCCATCCTTCCTTCTTTGCTTTTGCTCAGTCCTGGGGCCAGGGAGGGACCACCCACCACAAAGCCCTTCATGTGCTCAGTGATGTGGATACAGATATGGAGAGGGGGCTCGTGCCTCTAGATGTTAGAAACCTGGAGGAGGGACTGATTCTCCGGAGGGGAGTCAGGACTCAGAGGGACCTTGACAGGCTCCTGGAACTAATAAAATGGCAGGAGCGGGAATAAACGTCAAGTCCTGCATTTATGCTTCAAAAAATAAATCAATAGGAATAGGCTGGTAGGTTAGAGGTCTCTTTCATTCTTTTGTTCTTTTTTCATTCTTTCTCTCTCTCTCGCTTTCTCTTCTTTCTCTATATTTTTTAGGAGGTACCGGGGATTGAACCACTGAGCTATACCCACTCCACTCGCTCTTTATTTTAATCTTATTCTGTTTTATTTAATTTAAGATTTCCAAGACTCTGAACATACCATAATTAATGACAGCATAAGAAATCTTTTGCATGGGCCTATCCTTGTTAACTTCAGGCTTACAAATGTGTATAGGAAGTGTACTGGTTAGAGACAAATCAGGAATCAATAATAAGAACCCAAAAGAAGCCAAGCTTTATTATTTTCCCCTTTTAATTTCCCAGAAGATTTTAAATTTGTAAAGAAAGGCTAGGGTATAATTAATTGAGGTAATATGTATTTAAATAGTGGTCTTGCTTCAAATTCTACTTCTTGTTTCAATAGACTTTACTTATCCAAAAATATACTTTATGTACAAAGTTATAAATGTCCATTTGTCACATGAGCTTTTATTTTGAGGGTTAAAAAAATAAAGAATAGGCTGGTGGGGCACCCGCCTTGGTAGACTTTCTCATACAAACATTAGTTGCCTGTAAGCTTTAACAAAGGAATGGTTTCTAAAATGTAATTTCACTAATACAAAGCAGCTGCCATATCAGAAGGTGTATCATCAATGTTGACCAGGTCAAATAGGGACTCTGCATTCATCATTGGGGTCCATCCCATAGAGGGCAGTCAGGGTGCTGAGGGGCTTGAAACCACATGTGGAACAGTTCAGGGAAGAAGGGTGTCTGATCTTATAAAGAGAAGGATAAGACCGCCTGTCAGCATTTGAAGGGTTGTTATACAGAAGAAAAAGCGGTGTAGCCTCTTTTATCCCAGTGGGCAGAACTAGAAACAGTGGGCCCACATGACACTGGGCACATTGCAGCTCAACATACCTAAGAGCTTTTTGACAGTGAGAGTCATCTGACAGTGGAAGTAACTGACTGCCCCATTCAGTAATGAGCTCTCCATCTCTGGAGGTGCACAAGCAGATGCTGGAGGCCCATTTGGCAAGGCTGTAATAGGAAGGTTTCGTGCCTGGTGGGAGGTTGACCAGATGTCTTCTGAGATCCTGTAGCGACTCGTCCTCTGTGAAGCTCCTGTCTCTGTGTCTCTGACCAGCTCCATCTTTATTCTTTCTCCTTCCCAGGCCTAAAGGTGGAAGAGGGGAGTCCTGAAGGTACTCTGCCAGCTGTATCAGCTCCCCCTACCCCAGCTTCACCCACGTCTCCCCCCACACACAATGGGGAGCTGGAATCGTCATTCTCCGCCAACGCTGAGCCCCATATTGGGCCTGAGGAGGCCATGGAGAGACTGCAGGTGGGAAGCTGGAGCTGGCAAGGGGGTGGAGGTCTGGGGGGTGGGGGCTGCTGGGACTGTGGTTCTCCAAAGCTGGGCGTTTAAGAGGAAGAAGGAATCCCTGTAGGTGCTTGTCCTAGACGGTCTTGATCCTTGGCTGTTCTTGTGCCCCTAGGAGACAGAGAAGATTATAGCTGAGCTGAACGAGACCTGGGAGGAAAAGCTACGCAAGACAGAAGCACTGAGGATGGAGAGGTGTGAGGGGTTGGGACCGACAGCTGGCACGCTGGAAGGGAAGGTCAAGCCCTGCAGGGGTGGGAGGGTATGGGTTACGATGATAAGACCAACATTTGCCTGTCTTTTGCCCACAGAGAAGCATTGCTGGCTGAGATGGGGGTGGCCGTCCGGGAGGATGGGGGAACCGTGGGCGTCTTCTCTCCGAAGAAGGTGAGTGAGGGGTCAGGTGAGGAGGCCTGCAGAGCTCTGGGTGCTGAGAGAAGAGGGGTGGGGGTTGTAGGGTGGCAGTCTCTGAATTGTCCCTGCATCATTTCTGTCTCCTCTTAAGCGACCTCCTCTGTCCTTCTGACAATCAGCTGGAGTCAGGTGCCTGTGAGCAGGGACTCTAGGGAGCAGGGAGGATGACAGGGTGCCTGTGGGTAGAAGGATTTCAAGAGCTGCTCAGAACCTAGGCATTTACAAACATAAGCACGCACATGTGTCTATACTTCACACAGAATTTATCTCTGGAGGATTCATAAGAAATTATTTATTGGCTATAGAGTGGTTACCTCTGGGGGAAAGGAGAAGAACTGGGCAATTGGAGGGAACGAGACGTATACGCCATCTACCTTTCTATATGATTTGAATTTTGTACCCTGTGCATCTATTACCTACTCAAAAAATATAACTAAAAAATACATTTTAAAACAATAACTCAGGAAGATAAGACTAATGGGAATACAGGAAGGAGTAAGCACTAAACTGTGAGATGGGGATTGTAAATGCAGTGAGGAGTCTACAGACAAAAGGAAGTGGTAGTGTGGCCTAGAGATATAGGGAAATTGGCTTCCTGGAGAAGGTGGTTTGGAATGCAGAGCCTGAAGGATAAATGGGATTTGGGAGAGAGAGAAAAGCAAGGAGAACATCAGGCTAAGCAGTCACGGGGTGCCTTGGCAATCCGTGGGCCGCATGGGGACACCAGTGCCTGCCACGTGCCTATCACCTGCTCAGTAAATCTTTGCTGAGAGAAAGGAAGCAGGGTAGGAGTAACCAGGCTCAGTTGGAGGCAGGAATGATATTCAAAATATTTAACAACCAGCATACACAGGGACTGACCGGTCAGAATGATGCTGGCCTGGTATATACTGATGAAGGGACTGTGGAGGGGCCAGCTTGTGTAGAGCAGGAACTTCCATTCCTACCAAGGCACCTGTCAAGCCTGTCTGGTCCATGGTACAAAGCAGAATAGGATCAGGCCCTAAGTCAGATACACTGTGCTCTGGGTCACTGGGACCGCCTGGAAATGGCAGGTTACTGGAAGGAGGTCCCTCCCTATTTGGTAAGGCCTGGTCTATCTGGAGACTGTGTAAGCGGGCATCATTGAACTTCGTCTTCCTTGTTTCTTTAGGAGGCACCGGGAACTGAACCTAGGACCTCTGATGTGGGAGGGAGGTGCCTAATCACTTGAGCCACCTCTGTTCCCTGCTTTGTAGTATCTCTCATTATGTTTTTCTTTTTGTGTCTCTTGTTGTGTCATCTTATTACATCAGCTTGCTATGCCTGCCTTTTATGTCAGCTCACTGTCTTGCTCCTCTTCTTTAGGAGGCACTGGGAACCTCTGCTCCCTGCTTTGTTGTGTCTCTCATTGTTTTTCTTCTTGTGTTTCTTGTTGCGTCATCTTGTTGTGTCAGCTTGCCCCGCCTGCCCATCGTGCCAGCTCGCTGTCTTCTTTAGGAGGCAGTGGAAACCGAACCACGGACCTCTCATGTGGTAGGCAGGAGCTCAATCGCTTGAGCCACATCTGCTTCCTTTGGGGTCCTTCTGAAGGGGCTAAACTTTCCTGAAACCCAGCCAGATTTGGGGTCAGGGGGCCCTACAGATGGCTTTTGATATGACTTCCAGCCACCTGGGGGTACCTGGAAGCTGGGGCGCTTCCACCATAGTTGCTGGATTGAAGGAAAGACCAAAAGCATTAGGTTGGCTGTTTCTTTCCTGGAAGGCTTGGTACTGCATACTCCTATGCAGTAGGAGTATGCCACCCACTAAAGCCTGAGACCAAAGGGAGGGCATTTTTGTTTTTGTTTTGATACTCTTTTTGTAAAGGTAGTACACACCAGAGAGAACTTTCAGATAGTCCTAAAAGGTTTGTACCATGAGAAGTAAGTCTCCTTCCTTCCCAGAGGCAACCTCTGTTCTCAGTTCCTCAGGTGGTCTTCTAGAGATAGTCCCTGCATGTACAGGCATGTGCTATATATAATTATACACGTATGCACACCCGTAGACAGCCTCCGTTCTTGATGGTCATGGTGGCATACTGCTTCTGTACACTTTGCTTTTTCCACATAACAATGTATTATCAGCATATAAAACAACTAGTTGTCTTTTTTTCTCCCACAGTGTCAGAATATTACATTTCGTAGACGTAGGATAATTTATTTAACCAGCTTTCTACTAATGGACGTTTAGGTAGTTTACAAATCTCTGCTATTACAATCAGTGCTACAGTGGATAACCTTATAAATAGGTCCGTCATCTATCAAACAAATAGAAGTGGAGATTTTGGGTCCAATGGTAGCCATTTTAAAATTTGATATATATTGCCAAAGTGTGCTCCAACATTACAGACATACCAATTTATATTTCCAAGAGCCACATACAAGAAGGCCCATTTTCCCTCACCCTCATCAACGTCCTGCGTTATTAGACTCTTTTTATCTCTGCCAATATGATTGGTAAAAAAAGGTGTCTTTGGATAGGTTAATTTTGCATTTTTCTCAGGGTGCTGAGGATGAGCATAATTCTTGCATGTTTAAAAGGCTTGTGCGTTTCAGAAGGGAAAGTTGTTAGATGTCCAGGGAGACAGGTTTGGTGGGATGACACCAACTCAAGAATGGTTGGATGGGGAGTTGGGTCCTGAGGGCAAAGCTACAGTTTATCTCAGAGAGAGCAGCGACCCTTTAGGGAAAGCCTCCTCTAGCTGGGACCTCACCAGCAGGCCCAAGGGCTTCTGCAGTCCGTGATTTTCCAGCCTGGCTTGGGAGCCTCCTTCCCCCACCCCCAGCCTTGCCCTCAGTGGCTCCTGCTTATCTGCCTTACGTATTGCGCTTCTAGGTAAGGTTTCATTTGAACAAAGAGTCCCGGGGCTGAACAAAGATTGAAAAGCACTGCCCTAAATCATGTCCCCTCTCCCTAGGGATAGATTCCTTTCCTCTTCCAGAGCCCATTGGTGTTTGCTGTTCCCAGAGCAGGCCTGAAGCTGCAGGGTAGGGGGAGACGTGTCATTCCTTGGGAGAAGAAGAAATGCTGCAGCACTGATGGTCGGGTGCTGGTGGAGGGGGCCCCATACGATGTGCACCGAGTCCACTGTGGGCCCAGCCTCAGGCTCACTGCTCAGGGTGGGGTCCCAAAGAAATAGAGGCCTCAGCTACTGGCTGTTTTTCCTCTACAGCCTGTGCTTTGCTGCCCAAGTGCTTTTGTGCAGACTCTTCTTTTCATCTGGATTGTTCTTCCTTCTGCTTGTCCACATTCTCCTTACTCTCAGAGACCAGCTCAGATGCTGCCTTTTCCATGAAGCCCTCCTGATTCCCCATGGGCTCCCATAGTTCTTAACCTTGTTCTTTGCATGCGAGTCTCTCACAGAGCACGATGCACTCAGCTCTCTGGGAACAAATGAATTGAAGGGACCAAGTGAGGGAGGGAAAAGATCAGAAACTCTCTGAGGTGTCAGTTTCTCACTTGTAACAGTGTTTCCATGCCAAATCTTATCTCCAGGGTTGACTCTGATTTCCTTACTGACACTACAGCACCATCTGGGTTTGACTTATCTCTGGGTCCCTCCTAGCACCAATCTGGGGGCTTGCACATAGAAAATCCTTGTCAAGAAGAGGCAGTTGGAAGGCTTAGGAAAACTTCATGGAGGAAGCGGCATTTGAGACAGCCCGAGAGGGATGTGAAGGCAGTGAATGATTTTGACAGGTGGGGTGGGGGTGGGGCAGGAAGGGAGGCTGTTCCAAGCAGAGGAACACACGATCAGCTCACGTGGGTGGTCGGGGATGCAGGAAGCTTCTGGAGTGAGTGCTGACCAATCTGTTGGGAAGAGCACAGGGGGAGGAGTGAGGAGCTGGGAACGGGGCTTGGACAGGGGGGTTGGGACCCTGATGTGGAGACAGCGATGCCAGGGTAAAAGTCAGGGCTCAGGTCAGGAAGACCTGCGGTGCCAGCTGGAGAAGGCTGAGTGGAGAAGCAGTGCAATGTCATGGCGTGGCGTGATGTGAGCAGGAATCTGGGAGACCCGTGGAGGTGGCAGGAAGTCGGGCAGACTGAGGTGGGGTGGTGCACGGGGGCTGGACCGATGTGGGCTGAGGCAGCAGGCGGTGGGGAGGGAGACTTGACCAGGCCTGGCAGCTAGTGGTTTGAGGGGCGTGTGGTGGGGACGAGGCTCACGTGCTGCTCGCATACCGGAGGAGAGCGTGACTGCCGTTGAGAGAGACATAGAACTCAGGAAATGGTGCTTTTAGGGAAGGAAGGAAGCTGAGTTTTCAGCACAGAGCAGCAGGGTGATCGGCCAGGTGTGAGGGGAGGATTTGGCAGGGACAGCACCAGGTGGCTGCTGCAGCGACCCTGAAACGAGGTGAAGCTGGCCTGGGGAGGGGTGGGGATGCAGCAGAGGCAGGGCATCAGGTGAGAGAAACAGGTTGGTTGGTTTGCATTTTTTTAAAAGCAGTTTTATTGAGATATGTTCTCATACCGTAAAATCTATCCAAAGTGTACGATCAATGGCTTTTAGTATAATCACAGTGTTGTGCATTCATCACCACAAAAAATTGTAGAACAATTTCATTACCCCAAAAAGAATAGCTCCACACCCCTTAGCAGTCACCTCTCAATCCTTCTATCCTTGTTTGCTTTTAAATTGAAGTGGTACTTTTTAATTTTTAAAATAATCTTATAAAAGTAATACATGCTGAGAAGAAATTCAAGCTGTAAAGAAAAGTGGGAAGTACCAGTCCTCTAAGCCAACACTCTCTCATGCTTCAGATGTTGCAAGATGGATTTTTTTAATGATTTATTTATTTATTTATCCCCGCCGCTGCCCCTCCCCCCCATTGTTTTTGCGCTCGCTGTCTGCTTTCTGTGTGTTCTTCTGTGTCTGCTTGTCTTCTTTTTAGGCAGTACCGGGAACCGATCCTGGGACCTTCTGGAGTGGAGAGAGGTGCTCAATCTCTTGTGCCACCTCAGCTCCCTGGTCTGCCGCGTCTCTTATTATCTCTCTTCTGTGTCTTTTTGTTGCATCATCTGGCTGTGCCAGCTCTCTGCGTGGGCCAGCACCCCTGCGCGGGCCAGTTCTTTGCTCGGGCCAGCTTGCCACACGGGCCAGCACTCTGCATAGGCCAGCTCTCTGCTCGGGCCAGCTCACCGCGCGGGCCAGCTTGCCTTTCACCAGGAGGCCCCAGGAATCGAACCCTGGACCTCCTATATGGTAGACGGGAGCCCAATCATTTCAGCCACATCTGTTTCCCTGCACGATGGATTTTGAGGGAAGAAATGATGGGACTCAGGGATAGAGGGAGTATAGGGAAGCAGAAGAGAGGGCGCCTGGATTCCAAGGTTTCCATTCAGGAAGACTGTTGGGTCGAGGTGCCTTTCATAGAAAAGGGGCCTCAGGAGAGGTTGCTGACTTGGGAGGGGGTGAATTTGTCGGCCCAGTTGTGTGTAAGGAGGGTGGGTCAGGATGGTGCTGGGTCAGCAAAGGAAACAGGAGCAACTGAGACATGGGAATCAAAGATGCTCGAGTTCCCCAGGGTGAGGGGATAATGGAGGTAGTAAGGGTGGGAGAGTTCTCCAAGAGTGAGGGGAGGGGGCAGCCCGCAGCAAACCTGGAGAGGTATCTACTGATGCCTCACTCCCTCTTTGCGGCACCCCCGGCCGGCTCTCGAGGTCCTTCCCCTGACCACCTTCTGCTCCCCTTATAGACTCCCCACCTGGTGAACCTGAACGAAGACCCCCTGATGTCTGAATGTCTGCTCTACCACATCAAGGATGGCGTCACCAGGTAGCATTTACTCAGTGGCCTGTGGGCCAGCCTCTCCTTGTGGGGTGTGGTTGCAGAGGGATGGCCACAGTGGTGATTCCCTTTCCTGGTGACCTCCCTGGAGACACCACAGACCTCTAGAAAGCTGCCCCCACAGCCCTGCCTGCTCTCGGGCTTCTTGAGACATTGTTGAGCCTGCCTGCTCAGCGGCCATCCTGCTTCCACCCACCAGTTTGGTTAGGGTGAGATGCTTCCTGGGACCAAACTGTTCTGACACTTGTGGGGATAGCTCCTGATTTACTGGGATAGAGGAGTTGGTGGGAAATTGAGAGCACCTCATTGCTAGCCCCTGACAGCATTGCCTCGGGCATCCCTTGGCGGAAACTTCCCTGGTGAGAGAGAGGAAAGGAACACGGCCTCCAGCCCCAGCAGCTGAAGGCAGGGGGCTTTGCTGGCTGATGCTGACACAGCCGTGGGACTCAGTGCTTCTGAGTCACCTCCTATAGGTAAAGGGGTGAGGATGCCCTTTCCCCTCTCACTGTAGGTGTTCATAGGATCCTTGGTGACCACTGGGTGTAGGAAGTGAGCCCTCGGGCTGTTTAGCCCTAAGGGTGGATGGAAGGCCCACTGCTGAGAGCAGCATCCTACCCCAGGTGACATACAGGCAGCCACCTGGAGTCTGAACATTTCCCCTTTGCTTTCTCACACGGTGACCCGAGAACATGGACTGTGGAGTCATGTCCCAGCTTCACCACTGCCCAGCCACATGACCTTGGGCAAGTTCCTTCACCTCTCTGAGCCTCAGTTTCCTCATCTGTGAAATAAGAATAATTACACTTGACTCGTTGAGCTGGATGAACTCATGTTCATAAGGGGCTTGGCAGGTGCCTAGGCACGATGCTCAGGAAGTGTTGGCCGTTGCTTCCCTAGGGTCGGCCAGGTAGACGTAGACATCAAGCTGACCGGGCAGTTCATTCGGGAGCAACACTGCCTGTTCCGGAGCATCCCTCAATCGGACGGAGAAGGTAATGGCAGGGGGTGAGTGGAGGAGTCAGACAGGGAGAGAGTCAGGTCCCATGTTCCACCCCACAGCACTGACTCCGGAGGCCTGGATCGGGCACTGGTAAAGAAAGAGGTGACGGCTGCAATGCCCGGGAGTGGTGAGGGTCCCCGAGGCAGAAGCTGTGGTGCACAGACGATGAGAGTTTGGAGCAGAGGAGAGCCTGCTCTCCTCCTTGATTTCTTTAGCCTAAAATAGCCCCCTGGTCATTTTTTACGAAAATCTGTATTTGTTTCAGTGGGATATCTGAATTTATCTCTGTGGAAAACCTGCTTCTGTCCAATTGTGACTACAAAGGTTTCTGGGAGTTAAACAATCCACGTATCCCTCTGGTTGCAAAACTCTCGAGACCTTTAGCACTTATACGGCCATAGCAGCGAAAGCTTTTAGGAACTTCATGGTGAAGGTAGTAGCCTGTTGGACACATCAACAAGACAATACCTGGGGAAGTGGCTGTGGCTCAATTGGGTGGGCGACTGTTTACCATATGGGAGGCCCCAGGTTCGATTCCTGGGGCCTCCTGGTAGAGGCACGCTGGCCTGCACGGTTCAGCGAACTGGCGCGGCAAGATGACGCAACAGAAGGAGACAAGCAGACCCAAAGCAAATGGACACAGCGAGCACAAGCAGCGAGGGGGGATAAATAAATAAATAAATAAAAATAAATCTTAAAAAAAAAAAAAGA